>QKWP01000986.1:158997-169866 GCA_003550325.1 Gigaspora rosea
ATAGGGTGTAGGTTGGATTGTTGTGCCTGTAATATCCAGTTGATTACAGCATTTTGTGTTTGGTTTCTTCTATACGTATCTGTAGAGGACAGATATACTGAGATAACACGCAACTTAATATTGCCTTTAAAGAAGAAATCCAAAGCAACTGCTCCACCTGGATGAGTATGGCAGCTGTGTACATGAGGTTTAAAATAATTTCGAATCATGATAGCTGCACCTTCTATTGAGCTTTCTGAATTAGCCCAATAATAAGTATATTGATTATTATTGCAAAATGAAAGTTTTGTTTTATTTGAGATTTTGGTTTCAGTAATACAAGCAATAGAGATATTATAGTTGGTACAGTAATCCTGACAACTTTGTCTCTTTGCAGGTATATTAAATCCTCTGACATTGTGGATGGCAATTGTAAGATGTAAATCTTTTGTATTAGATTGTTCAAGTAGCTGTACATTGTCATATACGAGGCTAGTTAGATTTGTTGTAGTGGGTATATTGTCAGAGTTAGAGTCTGTATGAGATTTGAGTGGAATATGAGCACAATAGTGAAGGTTCTCAAAAGGTAGTAAGGAGTGGTTGTGTAATGGACAAAGTTCACAAGGTACATATATATGTGCCTCTTTATAGTCCAAGGATTTATCAGTGTAGATTGAGATTTTGATGAATTTTGGTGAATAGTATGATGAATGGTTTTCTTGTATATAAGTAAGAAATGATTCTATAATTTGTGATGAGTAAAGAGTAGATAGGTTGTAGAATTGTAAGAATTTGTTGTAACAGGGCATTGAGTAAGAAAGTTGATTTGTAAGTATAGATTCTGCCTCAGAGTGAGATGGTGACTTGGAATCTGAAGCAAAAGTTTGTTCTTCTGTAGATATGCTCACCGTTTTAAGCTCAGTTCTCACAGCTGCGCAGGATACAGTAGCCTGCTCGGTACGTTGAGTCTGGCAATCATAACACTGTTCCTCCGCGTAAATGGGCTTTCCTGCCCGCACACTTACATCATTCTCTTTCAAAAGTGGCCCACTATTAGTGGAGGACACAATCATTTTGAAAGTGGCAGTTGCATCCATGTTATCTACAGAAGAGTTAATTAAAAAGAAGGAGTATTTTGTTGGAAAGAAGTTTCTATAGTAGGATCTATAGTTTCAGATGTAGAGAAAGGCTATTATTTGCTGGAGGTATAGGTTGGTGAGGGGTCTCTGTATCATTATTTGTGATTTTGGGTATAAAAAATAATGAGTCGTCGTCTGCTAGTGGTATAGTGATTTTATAGAAATTAATGATGAATTCTTCTGCTTGTGGATAGTATGTATTGTTATATTTTTCTTTGGTTTCTTTAATAGAGATTTTAAATTGATTGCGAATATCATAGTAGGTAATTACTCTGGCGAGTGTGTGTGGATTTATGTTAGGGGTTATAAGGTGTTCAAGTGCTTGTTCAAGATCTAAGTCTTGAATATTATCATTTATTGCTGCAGCTTTAAGATAGCACTTAAGGTAGCAGTAAAAGTAATGTGTGCTTCGTTCAATAGTTTCTGAAACACTATTTTCTTCTGCAAATTTCTTTGCAGTTTTGTTGGCAAGGGCTCTAAGATCTGCTATAGGTGTGGGTTTAGAGAAAGTGGCTGAGTCAGGCTGATTTTTAGAAAAGGTATCAAGTTCAAGTTCTGGAAAGTTCCAGTCCTTTTTTGGTTGGTTCTCGAGCACCGGATATGTTTCAAAAGATTCTTTAAAGTAGTAAGCTGAAAGATTTTTAATGTTATGTTCTTCTTTTGTTTTAGATAATATGCACTTGTTCTGATTACATGTATGTAGGTGAAAAAGTGCCTGCTTGCGTGTTTCATTAGAGCGTTGTTTGAGGCTGTAGATAATTGGGAGGTCATATGTAATAGGTAATAGCTTTTTGCACTCTTCTAGTAGCTGAAGGTATATTTGGTATTTTATATAATTTTTTGTTTTTTGTTCGTCAATTTTAAAGAATTGTAGCTTGTATTTTTTAAAAAATTCAGCAAACCAATTATCAAAGGTTTGATTAAATGGTTTGAGAGAGGGGGTTTCGAAAGTATTTTTGAAATCATTAGTGGGTATATTTAAAGCTACTTGAATATTGAATCTATTATTATTTTGTATTTCGAGAAGAGGTGTATCAGGTTCATTATATGTAGTTGTGTAAGTAAAGGATGCCATAATGGGTTTAAGATCTAGATCATCCATAAATTTGGAGTAATCAATTGTTTGGTATTTGTCATGTAAATAAAGATGAAGACGAGCAAAATTAATTGCAACTTTGCAGCGATTAAGGTTTGAGTAAGGTGGAATTAAATAGTGTGAACGAAAGATTTTAGCATAGTTTAATTTAGTGAAAAGAATATTGGTAAAGTTTTTAAGTAGATTTTTAAGTGCATCGAGATAAACCTTAAATGGAAGAACTATTTCCTGGTTTAAAGCCATATTGTAATTACTAATATGGTCTACAAGGAATTCTGGTTTATCACTTGCTATTTTGTTAAGAAGGTAATTGAATGAATATTTTCGTGGTTCTCTTTTAGGGTTTTGTTTTGGTTGGTCATTTGTTTTAATAGGTTGTCCAGGTGTAAATTCTTTGAGATAGGTTTTCATAGAGAAAAAGAGTTTTTGAGCAAGTTTAGTAGATAATTTATCCTGTTGTTTCATTTCTGGAGTAATTGGAAAGTTAGCAAGCCAGTCCAAAAGGTTTTGTGAATCATTTGAATTGTTGTTAGTAGAGCCTGTTTTGGTTTTTTTGGGTTGTTGTTTGCTTGGTTGATGGGCTTGGTTAATATTTTCTTTTCCTTTTTCTTTTTTTGAGATATCTCGTTTAGGAAGTTTGTTTAGAATCATTTGATAAAGTTGTTTTTTCTGTTCTTTGTTGAGTAAAAGAAATTTGGTAAAGTAGAATATATTCTTTTGTTCTTTGTTTAGAGGAGTATGTGGCTGAGCAAGCTTTAATTTAAGTTTATGAAGGCATTGAGGATGTGCAGGGAAGCCATAATTTTGATTTTTAAGATTTAATGCATTAGGATCTAAAGAATGTTTACCATTCGAAAGAATAATACAAGGAATATTTTTGGTTTTGCATACTATGCAAGTATGTGCATGATGAGAAAAAGATTTGAATTGAATCGTATCAGTTCTAGGTGTAGTGTCAAAAAAGGTAGAGAATGGATGAGAAATATTATGTCTAGGTTGAAAAGGGGACCTTTCAACTTTAGGCAAGTTGTTGTATATAGTTAAATTAAAATCAATTTCCATTTGTGTAGACAGTTCTGTTATATGTGTATGGGATATTGCTTGAGAAGAAGATACTGTAAGATTTTTAGAGACAAAGTAGGTATGAAAGCTTTTGCATAGGCAGGTAATAATTGTAGGTTGTTTGGGGTTTAAAAAGAAATGGAATCCTTCTTTTTCCATACATTGTTGCGGGGTGTAATTATTAGAAAGAACCTTTAAGGTTTTTGTATTTTTAATACTTGTAACAATTCTATGACAGTCACTATGCTTGGACAATAGTGTGTCTAAATTAAATGAGTCTGGTTCAAGGTTTGTAACACAGGGCATTTTAGGACCAGATTAAAGAATAGCTTGGCTAAAAAGAGAATATTATAGTAGACCTTGAAAAGGGCTTCGAAATGGTATATTATTTGTTTTGTGTAATGTACAAATACTAAGTTCACGGAGTCACGTGATCCACAGGTCACGTGTTTCACAAGTCACGTGTTTCACAAGTCACGTGTTACACAAGTCACGTGTTACACAAGTCACTTGTACAAGTTGTACAGGAATTTGTAGTATTGATTGACAATATAAATTAGAAAGAATATAAAAAGGGGCGATTAATAATTTGTGTAAATTAATAAGAACCACTAAAATTGAGTTATTGAATAGTGTGGGTAGCACTAATTAAAGTGGTTTGTGTAGTACAAAAAACGCCTATAGAGTTTTTTGTAAGAGAAAAAGTACTTGAGAATAATTAAAAGTTCAAAGAGAGTTTTAAAATAAATTAATTGTAAAATAAACAGTTTTGATATATTTTTAATAATTATTATGTTAAGTTGAAGTCAAAACAAGAGCCAGGCAACTTGTCTTAAGGAGCAAGACAAGTTATTAAAGCCCAGCTCATAAAATTACACAAAGTAATTATTTAGACTTAATTTGTTATATTTTTTTTAAAAATTGTTTTTATATTACAAAATTTAATGATTATATGTATTTTTAAGAGCTGGACAATTTTGTTTAGATGCTCAAGAGCTGTTTATATAATAAAAATTACCAGTTTTTTGATTTTTTGTTTAGCAGAGGTTTGGAACAAGTGATCGTTGAAAAGAGTTAAAGATCGCCATCATTTATAAAAATTACCCCCATTAGCATTCTTTAAAATATACCTAGCGGGTCTCAAATACTCCAATACCTACTTTTCAAATATAACCTTTTTTAAAAAACGGCCCTTCATTAGCTATTTTTCAACTATGACCCTACATAGATTATTCAGAGTCCTATAGGTGCTATTTTGGGGTAAAGGTCAAATTTCTAAAAAATTGTGCGTTATATATGTATGATGCATAAAAACCTGTATTTCTTAATTTTATATATAGTCTTTCCGGTCTAAGTTAGATTTTTTGACTAAAAAAATTCTTATTTCTACTTGTTATTTGAATTCATTATTTTAGCAGATTATTAATTCGGCATTTGGAGAGTACATTATATTGGAACACATATGGGAATTATATCGAAACCAACATGCTATTTTAAGAAATGCAATTTTCGAAATAACACCCATATACGTTATTTTGTGTAAATACGGTAAGGGTTTTCGCACTATATAATAATGTTTCTGATTTATTTTTTTAAAAAGTTTATATATTTAAATAAAATTTTTTTAATAATATTTAAAATTAGAATTATATTTTAGTAAAATTTTTATTTAAATTATAAAATAAAAATTCAATTGTATATGTATCAAAAATATGTAAAATTTAAAAATTTCCTTAATTAAAAAATAATTTATAATTTTTTAACAAATTCTTTAATTATTAGTTTCAAACTATATTCATAATATACATTAATAGGGTGTAGCGACTTAGAGAAGTTGCCAGGTTGTCACCCCCAAGCGGCAGGTCAAAAGTTCGAATCCCACTAGAGACATTTTGAAAAATAGGCCTGTGTTACGGTAACTGTGGCTTAAGATCGGTTAGGTAGAAATACCTGTAATCTTGGTTTCACTATCTTGAATGGAAGCTTTCAGGTGAATTGGTGTACCGTTACATCGACAAATCCAGGAAATCGGAAAAACAGAAACCCCTTGGCAAATGCCGAGTAAGGAGGTAGATAGACGGCTACGATGATACTACCGTAAGAGGTGGATGCTGGGCCAGAAAACGAACCTTATGAGGGTTGTAGTAGGCGATATCAACGGTTCACAGAAATCTGGACTGCGAGTATATGGGTAAAGCCGTAGCATCGATCGTCGAAAGAAACTGTACCACTTAATAGGTGGGACATGTATTGTACTGGTAAATTCTATGTCAATCAGGTTTGATTGGCATAGTGCGGCAGGTCATTTCTGGGAATTCACCCAATAAGAGGTGTCATGCCGGATAATGTCGGAGGTTAAGTATTAGGGGGTAGATGGGCTTAGCGGATAATCAGAGGATTTAAATAGGCAATTCCCGTAGTTGGGTTGCAGGTATGGCAGCTAGTGTAGAACCTTAGAGTGGACCACTTAAATTAGACACCAAAAGTGTACGTGTGGCTAGTTGTATTCTTGTTACTGTTGTAAAGTCTATATATCTTAAAAATTCTAATAAAGCACTTGCCGGCGGGACTGCCAAAGTTTAAAAAAATATATATATATATATATAAATTAATAATTTTTATATTTAATTAAGAATTTTACTAACTATAACCGGCGGTGATCATCACCGGTGTGTAATTAACCAATAAATTTGCAGGATCAGGTGTAATGTACAAATTAGTTTGCGTAACAAAAATAAAGATTTTTTTAAAAAAATGCTAATATCTCAAGAATTCGTCTATGAAACTACCTTTGATATTCTAACAAAAAAAATTCCTTACTAAATTTTGCATATATCAAACACCCTACTAAAATCCCAAGCCTCACCCTAACCCTAAGTAAATAAAATGAACTTTTTTTTGTTTTATCGTTATTGGTTAATTACATACCAGTGATGATCACTGCCAGTTATTTGTAGTTAAATTCTTTAATTAATTTGTATTCTTATATATTTTATTTAGCATATAATTTATCAAAAAACAAATATAGTATATATTTATACAGATTTATAAATATACAAATTTGATGATTTTGATACTATTTAAACCATTTCAACGAGATAAAATGAATGGTACTAAAAATGTCAAGTTTGATTATTAGGTCATAGAGTATTAATATTCAAATAATAATTATAAAAACTCATTGATCGTGTTATCTATTGGTCATATTTGAATGAACTTGGTACTATTTGATTCATTTCAATGAGACTGTTCAAATGATGCCAAAATTATTAAATTTGAATTACTAGATTATAAGATAATTGCAAAAACTATTTGCGATACAGTTCTATATAAAATTTTCTTGCATCGCAAGTATTTTTTTAAATATCTCATAAATTAGTAGTCTGAATTTAATAATTTTTGTACCATTCGAATTGTCTCATCAAGATGAATTGAATGATACCAAAATTGTTAAATTCAAATTAAAGAATCACAAAATATTAATAAAAATAGAACTTTAAA
Source organism: Gigaspora rosea (assembly GCA_003550325.1). NCBI lineage: Eukaryota > Fungi > Glomeromycota > Glomeromycetes > Diversisporales > Gigasporaceae > Gigaspora > Gigaspora rosea. The sequence continues at coordinate 165,775 of QKWP01000986.1, forward strand.
AAATTTTTATTACAAATTTGTACAAGAAATGGTTTAAAGAATATATTACTTTATTTTTAAATAATTGTTTACAAATAAATTGTTTTGCTGAATTGGCTTTATTAGCTTTAACTATTCTATCTATATACAACTATATATATATATTTATTTAATTATATATAGAACAGCTTGTGTTGTTTTACTTATACTCAGAAACATTTATAGAGTTTGCTTCACTCACCCTATAGTTACTCATTATAGTTATTATTTTTGCTTCACTTCTATTTCCTAAACCAATCCTAACCCTAACCCTAACTCTAACTCCAAAGCTAATTTTCTAACTGCTAAATCTCAACTATATCAAAAATCAAAGAATACCAAAACCTAGTATATATTATAATGAACAAAAAGTCAAACACAGCATAAAAAAAAACTGACAATACAACAAATATATTTAGTAATGAATCAAAAAGTATAATAATAACGATCTATCCTGAACCTTAAAAGAATTAGTACTATACAAATATACAACTAAAAGCAAAAAAAAAAAAACAAATGCTTAGATATTCAGTTGAAAACCCAATATCAAAGGTAATGCACTAGCAACAAACTGGACAAATACCCAAAATAAAAATACCTAGTAGTGCACTATCAATAAAAGAGACTTTAACTAATGATACTAAATATGAAAAATTTTAGATAATACACTAAAAGAGTATGGAAGAAAGAGCACCAAAGTGGATGAAACCAATGATGAAAAAAGAGAGAGATGCCAAACTAAATGCTGAAAGAAGAATTATTAGTAACAAAAAAGAACTACCTATCAAAGTCAAATAAAAAGTATGAAACTAAACTACTACTATCAAAAGAAAAAACTTAATAGAAAATACCAAATTAAATAGCACCAATAACAAAAAGTAAAGCACCAAACTGAAAGATACCAACAACAAAAAACTGTAGCACAAGATAACCAAATTGGTTAGCACTAGCAACAGGAGAAAATTACTAAACTAGACAACACTAATAATATAAAAACCATATTACAAAAAACACCAAAATGGTGCTAATAACAAAAGAACTGGATAGCACCAATGACAAAAAAAGTATATTAATAAAATAGACAATAATCTGAAACTAAAAAAGAACAAGAATCAGTATAAATAAATTCAACTCTTTTTGACAATCCTTTGTACAAAAACTTCCACAAAAACTGAACTATAAAAAACCCTATAGTTAATATATTTACATATTACAAAACTTCACCAAGCTGCTGTCAGGTACAAAGACTATCCACTGGATGTTCTATAACTGAAATAGAGCTAAAAAAAGACCAGTAGACTTCAAGTGAGGCACTTTGGCAGGCTTGGTACTATTAAGCAAAGACATAGTAGAGTTATTCTAGAGCTTTGTCAAGCTTTATGGATATGAAAATAGAAGTAAAGACTTGGTTAGATATATTATTCTATATGGTGTTACAGTACCGGAAGCCTTCTTTAATTCTGATAAAGTAACAATCACACGGCTCCTGAGATCCCTTACTTCGGGCGTGAAGCGGTGTGCAAGAGGGAAGTATAGTTTCTTTTATGTCTGTAAGAAACTACACACTTCTCTATGGCAGTTCGGTATAAAACAACAAGAGATAATAGACAGTTTATTAATTTAACAAGAGGGCTATTCCAAGGTGTCTGTTCCTTAGAAATCCCAAGAGTTTATTAATAATAAGAGAGGAGGATAAATAATATAAAGGTAAAGATAAAATACAATGTCTGGATCTCCTGGATCTGTCTAAAACTAAAGGAAATAAGGCAGGTTTATATATCTATTGAGCTAAGCGTCGCTAAGCAGCATTAAGCGTCACTAAGCGTCATTAAGCGTCATTAAGCGTCACTAAGCGTCACTAAGCGTCACTAAGCGTCATTAAGCGTCACTAAGCGTCACTAAGTGTCAATTTTGTATATCACTATTACTAAATACGGTTATTACAGAATTTCCTAATTAAGTTCTAATTTTTCAACTAATTTCTACCAAAATTACTAAAACCTATACTATAACATTTCTCTCCCCTTTAAGAACGAACTCTGTGAGTTCCTAAATCTAATAAATTTTGTAAAATCTAAAACAAAAGAATATGTAATATTTAATTACAAAATTCATATCTGTGTCTAAAAATTAAAAAAAAAATAAAGTCTTTGTCTATTGTCTTTTCTGATTAATTGTTTAATGCATGCTTCGTGTAGCTTCGAAGTAAGTAGCTCAGTTAATCGTTAGTGCGTATGGATTTTTCGCGGTTCCGGTCTATCACGACTTATAGTACGGTATAACGTCATGATCATGGTATAATTACTACGTTACTCTGGAAGATCATGTGTAATATTAAATTACAAATTTTTCCAGTTAACACATGTTAACTTCTTTTTCTTCTATAGAGCACCGATCTTATAACCGTTGTCGTTCTTGAATCTCATAGACCTCGTCGTAGTAGTTGGTGTCTTCGGGTGTCTTTGGCGTCATCGTTTTTCGAGGTCGACGTATTTTTGCAATCTTGTCGTAGGCGGGTCTACATTGTGGAGGTAGGTACCGGTTTTGATATTTTTCGCTTTGGGAGGTCTAAGCTATAGTTCTACAAGGTCTTTTATTCGTGCAGTTCGTCCTTCCTTCCAGGTTTTGCTTCGTCGTCGGTATTTCGGCAGGGTCGATCTTGACGTTTGTGCAACTTTCTTGTTGAGTCTTTTGCAAGGTGGTCGTCCGATTTTTGTTGATTGCGGAGCTTGCTTGTGGAGTCTTTACTAGTATAGCCGGTTTGTCTAATTCTTGCTAGCAAGTAGTTTTAACGGGCCTTGTCTGATTCTTCGTTTGGGGCTTGTCTTTCTTTACGAGGTCTTGGGCTCAAGTCTTGTTACTCTGGTGGTGCCGGTTTTGATTTCTTCGTCTTGGGAGGTCTTGTCTTGGGGTCTCCGACGTAGGCGAGGTATAGGTTTTCTCTTTGACTTTGAAGGTTTTCCGTCTTTGGGGTGGTCCATATCTTGCTTTGTCAAGTCCTGGGTCTGGAACTTGACACTTCGTCAGATCTTCGTCAGAATTCTTGTGTGGGTCCTTGCACTGGAGGTAGCTTTGGGTTGGTCTCGATCAACTTCGTTGGTAGGGGGCTTGGTACGTTCCGAAAAGGTCTTGTCTTGTGGTCCATTTGTCGTGGTTGTCAAATTCGGTGGTTTTGGTAAGTCTGGGTCTAATTCTTTCGTTGGACTTTGCTTCACCAGGTCGGGTCTTTGTCTTCACTCTTGGTATGGGAATAATCTGGGTCTGATTCTTTGTTGTTAGCTGGGTCTTGTCTTGTACGTTTTGATGTAGGGCTAGGTAGGTTTTTTTTTTTTTTTTTTGACTTCGGAGGCTATATGTTTCATTTTTTTTTTTCGAATACATTTACTATTCCTTCTTATACGGAGGCTCTGTCGGAACTTGTCTGGTTCTATGGGACCTTGGAATTGAGTCCTTCATTGTTGGTATCGTTAATACCATTAAAGTCGGTACGTCTCTTCTGGGGTCTTGAATCGGACGTTAAAGAAACTCTGTCTAAGTCTTGCAGTCCTGAATCTCCTCTGAAATTAGGATCGTTGACGTTAGTATTAGGGTGGAATAAAAGGTCGAGAACGTAGATATGAATCTAGGGATTGAAATATAGGTAAGTATGGGTAGGTTGTAATGATAAATTTGGGTTTTTGGTATTAAAAAGAAATAGGATTGATAGTAGAAATGGGGTTGTAGGTAGGTAAGAGTTTTCGAGATAGAATCAGAAGTTGAAAACGGAGTGTTGATAATTCGGGATTGGTAATTCGACCACCTTCGTTCTAATCAATGGTGCGGTTGGACCAAGTTCGGCAGAACGTTTACGAACTCGGTTGTTTAGCTTGGAATTCTTCCAAAAAGGCAACTGGGGGTCCATCATCGCATTACGTCTGCTTAATGTGGTTATAAAAAAATAAGGTGTTAGAATCAGTATGGAAAATTGGGTTTGAGATTAAAATATGGGGGTATTAGTAATAGATTTTTAGATAATTCGGGTCTAAGGATTAGTAAATTTAATGGAAGATAGGATTTGGTTTCGTGGGTTATAAG
>QKWP01000987.1:20520-43297 GCA_003550325.1 Gigaspora rosea
CAATTCTTTAGTTATAGGAATTCTTTAGGCACAGAAACCTTTAGATAGTCTTGTAGCAAAGTCTTGTAACGTACTTAAATAAAATATATCTTTGCCCAACTAAATACACTCCTGTTCTTTGAGTAAAATATATCGAACTGCCATAGTGAGGAAACATTCCACTTCCACACCGCTTCATATCTTCTCTGACCCTACAAGATCCCTGTCGCCGTGTGCTATGTTGCTAGTGGTATATTAAGAAGGCTATACCGCTTGTAACAATATAAGAGATAAGAGGGTTATAGTAGATTCGCCAGAGAAGGGGTGTTATTGTTTCTCCTTGGTCAATACCATTTTGAACATTGTAAGACTGTATAAGCCCCAAATTAGTAATAATATTGTTTTGTCGATCAGTTAAGATGTTAAGAAGAGTATTCAATATTAGTGGGCAGAAGTAAACGTGTAAGGGCATGTTCTAAAAGAGTAAGATTTACAGAATCATAAGCTTTACTCATATCTTGTGATAGGAGTCAAATCTCTTTGTGATTACAGTTTGCATCTTTTATAAGATTGTTGAGAATATGGATAGGAATGGATATACTATTTCCAGGAAGAGCGATATAGTTATATGGTGAAAGAATAGAATGTTGTGAAAAGACTTGATTTAGTCTATTGGTAAGGATTTTGGTATAGATTTTTCTGGTATGTTCAATAAGGCTTACTGGACGTGTAAGGTTGAGGTTACCATCAAAAGAATTATTTTTTGGAATAGGAAAGGTTCTTCCTCTTTTCCATTGTTTAGGAATTGAGTTTTGTATAAGATATTGGTTAAAGAAGGATGTAAGAATAGTAATACCAGTTGAGTTGAAATGTTTGATCATTTCATAGCTTATTCCTGTAGGACCACAGGCTTTACCATTAGGGAGTTGAGAGATTGTTTGAATAACCTCTTCTTCTGTTATAGGCAGAGTTAATAGAATATACCATTCAGACTTAATATGTGGTAGTGGATGGTATTGTTGGTACCAGAAATTATTAAATAAGTTTTGGTTAATAGGCCTATATGTGGTCCAGTTATTGAAATGTAACTGGATATGTTGTTTAATTAAAGTTGAATCAGTAATAAGTTGTTTTTGAAGCTTAATATTTGTAAAATGGACAGGAGGTTTGTAGCGATCAAGTATACTATTTATAGCCTGTGTAGGTTTAGTTACAAGAGATTCACATCTTTTTTCAAAGGCTTGGTTAATTTGTTGTCGAAGAAGAAGAGAGTGTTCTAAATGGTATGCATGATATATTTGTTTCCAAATACTTTGTGCATGTAAAAACCATGTTTGAATTTGATCAGAATCAAGCGATATAAAAAAGTTGAGATTATACTTTGCTTTTGAGTTGATAAATAAAATGTGTGAATTGATGTAAAATAAGTAATCAATGGAATTGCTTTTTAAGAGTTTAATAAGATGTTCTAGTTTTTTGAGACCAGTATGAAATGTAGTACAGTATAGTGTGTATTTGTGATTATAACTTCGTTTATGAGTTTTTTTGTTAGGAATTTTTTGAATTGCAGCCTATAGTACAATGTTGTATTTTATGCCAGGTTGTATCTTTCTTGTGTGTTAGTTGAGAGTGGAACTTGGTTTTTGGTGAATAGCTAAGATAATAAATCAGAATACTCTGTCCATTGATCTGAGCTTATTGTTTTGTAGTTAAAAATTCTGCGACTAATCTCAGTATGAAGGCATGGAGGTTTGCTATAGGCATTAAGAAATGTCCAAGAAGTAAATAGAATAAGATGGTCACTAAGAGTGCTGGTTTGGCTATTATTTAGATTATAAGAAAGAAGAAATTGTATATTAAATGAGTCAGTTCAGATATAATCTATTCTGCTATTATTAATTCTATTTGATCAAGTATAGTGTGTATTGTTATAATGGGCTCCAATATCAAACATGTTTGAGCGATGTAAAAAGTTTATAAGTTTATATTTTGATGCTGAACTAGTTGTGTTGTCATGTGTGTTAAAATCTCCCAGGATTATAGGGTGTAGATTAGATTTTGGGCCTGTAAAATCCAGTTGATAACCTGATTTTGAGTTTGATTTCTTTTATTTGAATTAGTAGATGAAAGATAAACTGATATAATACGGAGCTTAATATTGCCTTTGAAAAACAAGTCCAAAGCAATAGCTCCTCCTGAGTGAGTATGACAACTGTGTACATGAGGTTTAAGATGGTTGCGAATCATAATGGCAGTGCCTTCAATTGAACTTTCAGAATTTGCCCAGTAGCAGATAAATAGATTATTGTTGCAGAAAGAAAGTTTTGTTTTGGATAAGGTTTTAGTTTCAGTAATACATGCAATTGAGATATTGTAGTTAATATAGTAGTCTTGCCAGATTTGCCTTTTGGAAGCAACATTAAAGCCTTTGATATTGTGTGTAACAATATTTAGGTGCAAGTTTTGCAAAAGGTTTTGGGTATTAGAAAAAGAGCCTCTACTTGGAGGTATTGTTGGAATTGAAGTAGAAAGTAGTATTTGAAAATTGTTGTTGGATGATTTAAGTTCTATATTACAGAAGGTTGGTAGCTCCCCTAAAGATGAGATTATAAAGTGACCTGGTAGTAAGTTTTTATATGGAAGGTAAATATGTGCTTCTGTGAAAAAATAGTCAATTTGAGGATGTGGTTTGACAGAAATTTTGATATATTGGTCTGAATAAAACATGGGATAATATTTTAGTATATATTGCAAAAAAGTGCTTACAGTTTGTGAAGAAGGTAGGGCTTGTAGTCTATGATAGTAAAGAAATTTATTGTAACATGTTGTTGGGTTATATATTTCAGGAGAGTTAAGATCGGAATAATTATAGTTTCTGTCATTTAAGAAGTTTGTAGGAATTTCGATTTCTTCATTACTAAAATCTTTTACAAGTAGCGATTCATCATAAGTTTCTGATATTAGGTAGTTGTTAGAGTTGGTATTAGTTGATAGTAAAGGGGTATTAAAGGAGTATTGTACTTCAGAATGAGATGAAGATATGATATCTGAAGTATTATGATTGTCTTCTGTAGAAACACTTACCGTTTTAAGCTCAGTTCTCGCAGCTGCGCAGGGTACCATAGCCTGCCCTGTACGTTGGGTTTGGCTGTTGTAATCTTGGTCCTCCGCGTAAATAGGCTTTCCTGCCTGCCTACTTACATCATTCTCTTTCAAAAATAGCTCACTATAAGTGGAGAACATTATTATTTTGAAAGTGGTAGCTGCATTTATGTGTTCTACAGAAGACAATTTTAAGATGAGTTATAGAATAAATTTAGGGTAATTTGAAAATTAAGGTAGTAGCATAAATTTGTTTTGAAAAAAATAAATTAGCAAATTGTTTGGAATATTTTGTTTTGTTTATAGAAATAAAAAAATAAAAAAAATAATAAATAAAAAAATAACACTTGATAATATTTCACTGCAACCTAAGAGCCTCAGAATATATTAGTATGTTTTGCCTAATATATTTGTATAAACTCACCTTAGGTGTAATTCGAACTTCGAGATTGTTGATTGGACAATTACCCGCTCAAACCACTGCTCCATATTACCAAGGTATAAATTTAGAAAAAAATAGGATTTAAGAATATCCAAAAGTAGATAATCGAAATTAGATCATTACTAATTTGAAAATCAGTAAGGTTTAAGAATGTCCAAAATTAGATAATCGGATTTCAATGATCAATTAATAAAAAGGGGTAATCAGAATTAAGGTTTGTATATCATTTTGTAAAAAAAAAAAAAAAAAGAAAAGAAAAAGAAAAAAAAATGCCTCGCAAGCAAAAATTTTCTCGTTTTTTGAAAAAATGCAAGCAGTTATTAAAAAGAGAAAAAAAAAAAGAAGCAAGTAAAGAAACTGTTAAAATGGAAGTATTAGAAATTCAAGATGTTGAAAGAGAAGAAGAAAAAGAAAAATTAGTATTGCAACAAGGAAAGATTGATGATAATGATAATGATATTTGGTATATAAATAGTATAATTTGTATATATAAAAAAATAATAATAATCAAAAGTTTGAATTAAAATTAAATATAATAATTTAACTAGCATGCAAGGAAATGATGAAGAAGAGAAGGAAGAAGTTATGAGAGAAAAAGAAAAAGAAGCAAGTATTGTAGAAGAACCTCATATTAACTGGTTGCAGATTGTAAATTCTATTACAAGAGAATTACATAAATTGAAAGAGGAGCTAGAGTTAAAAGAAAATGAATTAAATTTTCTGAAGAGTGATAGAGATAGTATTTTGGAGAGTAAAAATTTTTTGGAAGCAAATTCGATCCGAATGTTAGGAGTGTGTATAGAATTGCAGCAAACAATTAATGAATTGCGTGTGAATTTTAGTTCTGTAAGAGAAGAGAAGTTGCAGTTGTTGCAGTATTTAAGTAGTTTAGAAGAGGAAAAAGAGTCCTTGAATCGCAAGATTAAGATCTTAAGGAGACGTTTGGGTAGGAATTTTGCATTATAAATATTTTGTAATATTAAAATACTTATATAATATTTGAAATTAAAAACTATAGGAAAAGAAAATTTGGATCCTAATGAAGATTAAGTAAAGTTTCAATGTTAAGATTTTGTATAGAATCTATTTGAATAAATAAAATTTTAAAAATTTTGCTGATGATATCAGATATAGTTGTTTGATTTTTTAATTTTGAATTTAGTTAAAAGATTAGTAAGATTTTTGAAAATGTTTAAATTGCATAATATTTAATTATGAATTATTTAAAAAGTTCAATAAAATTACTAAAAGTGGTTTGAAAATTAAAGCTTTTGTGTTTTGTTAATATTTGATAATGGGTTATAAAAAAGAGCATTTGTAAAGTTTGGTTTAATGATATTGTAATGATTAATAATAAGTTGCTCTGCATGTAGTAAGTGGTTTTTGGTAAATTGAGTACGAATTTGGGCAAAGGTTTGTCTAGGGTTTTTGAGAATTTCAAAATAGGAAATAATCCTACCAATAAATGAGGAATCTGTAGTTTGTTTAAGGAGTTTGTGTATTTTAGATTCATCATAAGAAAGATTATATATATTATCATTTTTGGCAGCAGCTTTAAGATATTCATTAAAGTATGAATAAAAGTAGAATGTATTTCGTTTGATATTTGATTTAGCATTATTATTGAGCTTATAGAAGTTATTAGCTTCATTTGCAAGATCTGAGAAAGTTTGAGCTAGAAATGGTTTAGAGAAGGTAGCAGGACAAGTTCCATTTTTTTCAAAGATTGCATAGTCAAAGTAGGGTGAATAATAGATTTAAATTGTTTGGAAAAACTAAAGGATGGTGTAGGTGCTGAATATAGGTTGAGAGATTCCTTATAGTAGTGTTGATAAATATTTTGATAGGTGTGTTGGTTGGCAAATTCTGGGTTTGATATATTAATATTAAGAATTTCACATGCATGTTCGTTTGCATTGCAGGAATGAATATGGTAGAGAGTAGCTTTAGCCACTGCTTCTCTTCATTCACTGAGTGAGGTAATTTCAGGAAAATCAAAAGAGGATGGTAGAAGTTTTTTACATTCAGTAGCTAGTGTCATAGCAACTTCATGCTTGATGTGATTGTATATTTTTTTTGTTGTAGTTTCTGATAAGTTAATAAATTGTCTAGCATAAGTTGGGATAAAGGAATTAAACCATTTATTAAAATCTTGTATAAAGGGTTTAAGGGAAGGAATTCTAAAGTTTTGAGAAAATTGTAGTTTAGAAATATTAAGAGCTACATTAATGTTATATTTGTTATCATTTTGGATTTGAAAAAGAGATTTGTTAGGTGTATCCTCACTGAATGCATAGTGAATTTTGAAGCGAATAGGTTTAATATTAAGTTCATCAATAAACTTTTGGTCATGAATAGTTTGATATTTATTTTGAAGAAATAGGTGTATACAAGCAAGGTTCAAAGCAACTTGGTTACGGTTACAGATACTATAAGGAGAAATAGAGCTTAAAGATGATAAGATTTTTTTGTAATTAAGTTGAGTAAAGAGTTCAGTTGTAAACTGAAGAAATAGAGATTTAAAAGTATCAAGGATAATACAGAAAGGAATTATAGAATTTTTGTCAAGTAAGGGATTTGCTTCAAGAATTAGATTAAGAAGAAATTTAGGCCGTTTTCCAGCTAGTGATGCCATTAAGTATTTAAAGGTATGTATGAATTCTTTTTGATTTTTGTTATTATTATTTTGAGAAGAGGATTTAACAATTTTGTCAGGAGCAAAATCAATTAAAAGGGGTTTATAAAATTGAAAAATTGATGTCCAAGAGTATTAAGTGTTGTATTGTTTTCCATTTTACTAGTGATTAGATAGTGTTGGATCAAAATCATTAGATGTATCACGTTTAGGTTGAATTGGTTCTTCTGAATTAGTTGGATTGCTAGTATTATTGTTAAAAGTAGTATCAGTAGAGTTACCAGAGGTATTATCTATATCCATTGAAGTGACTTGTAAATTTTCAGTTGAAGTAAGTGGACCAAGAGTTGAAAAAAGAAGATTAGTTAGAGATTTTAATTTACTAGAATACGTGTGTTTAACAGATAGTTGGGTTTGAGAAGTTTGAAAAGTTTTATTTGTATTAATATTAGAGAGTGGCTTTGCTGAAGATTGGGTAGGAAGAACAGTAGATTGGGTTGAAGAAGTGGATGTTAATATATCTGAAGAGGTAGTATAGATCAGTGAATTGAAGGTTGTTGTTTGGGGATCTTCTTGGGATGATTGTGAGGTATTTTGTAAATTTTGAAAAATTGGAGTCAAGTTTTTTCTGGGGTCTTCAAGATGAAAAATAGTAGATAAAATATTTAAAGAAGAAGTAGTTGAGAGAGAAGAAGAGGATGTTGATAATAAAGTAGCACAATTTGTATGATAAACTTTTTTGTCAACAAGAATATAGCTTTCATTTGGATGGTGTTTATTGTTATAAACTCTGCAGGTAATTGATTTAAAACATTTAGAGCATGTGTGTTGGCATAGTTGAGGTGTAGGTGAAGGTGGAATATTGTCAGAAGTTTGAGAAATTTGGTTAATAAGTTCAACAGTTTTGCTATTTTGTTTTTTTTCCATTGCAATTTGAGTAAATTTTTTGTGAGGTTGATAGGTATTGTTTTGAACTGAAATGAATTTTGTGTGATATTTACGGCATAAGCATGTAACTACTGATATTGTTAAAGGAGCATGAAAGAAGTGTATTGCTTTATTAGTTCTAGTGGTTCTAGTGAAACAAGTAGTTGGTTCCTGGTTTGGAGGAATTGCTTTTAAGTTATCTTCTTGTTCATCTTCAAAGAGAGCAGTACCAAAGCTTTGTGCATGATAAGTATAAAAGTAATCAAGATCAGTGGTATCTGGGTCTTGTTGAGTTAATGTTGGCATATTGAAATAAGTTTTGTAGTAAAAAAGTATGTAGAATATAAAAGTGATAAAGAAAACAAGATAAAGTAAAATAAATTTAAAAATTATTAATTATAAAGAGAGTATTGGATTATATAATTTAAGCAGATTAATAGAGAGTAAAGAGAGCTTCACAATGAGGTAAAAATTATTTTGTGTAATGTTGCACTAATAAAAGGGCTTGTAGTTTCACTAAAATATTATGTGGCTTGTGTAGCTTGTATAACTATAGCTGGTGTGGCTAGTATAGCTGGTATAGTACAAGGTTACTTTGTGTAGCTCTAATATAGTTAGTGCAGAAAAGTTACTTTGTACAAATTAAATAAATACTAATTTGTAAAACTTTAAAGGAGTTATCTATATATCACACAGTGCGATACTCTTATTTATCGCCCAACAATCAAATTTCAAAATCAGGTGTTAATATAAAAAATACAAAAAAACTAAAATCAAAATTTTGCATAGAAAATAGCCCTTCGTGTTCTAACAAAAAAAATTTCTTGCAAAATTTTAATATAAACTATGCATCATTCTAACCCAAGACCGCACTTACTTAGTACTTACCCTAACCCTAATTAAAATCAAGTGTTTTGTTTTTTTATTGTTTTGATTTCACGTTACATCTGTACTTATAAAGTGCAATATATAATTGTGTTGCATTGTGCGATACATACATTTTTTCAACTTTAAATTTGTGTAAATTTTGTAATAATTAATTTGATTTAGTGTAATTATAAGAGGACCACTAAAATTTTGAGCTTATGAAATGTGGGTTACATAGTAGAAAGTTACACAAAAAATGAATTTAAGTGTTTTTTTAGGGATAAAAAGTAAAAAAAAAACAAAGTAAAAGTTGAATAGAGTTGAAACAAATTTTAAAATAACTTTGTTAATTTTAAAGCTATAGTAATTTATTATAGCTTGTTTTGAAGAGAAAATTTTGGTTTAAAACTTTTTCTAGGTTTGTAAAAAAAGGTTAAAAAGTGGGTTTAGAAAAACTTAGAAAAAACCAGTTTAGAAGGCCCAAAGGCCAACAAGTAAATTTTCTTGTTAAATTTAGCTATTATTTGTTTGAAACTTAGCTTATATGTAAAATTGAGTGTAGATCAAGATTTTTTGAAAACAAAAATAGGTTTACTTAATAAATTTCTAAGTTATAGAGATTTTTTGAGCAAAAGAGTTGGATTAAGTTTGTGTACAAGTGATAAACAGAGAGAGTTGTCAGAAAAGATTTTTATTTGGTTATTACAAATTGTGAAGCTCCTTTATATTAGTAAAAGTTTGGTAAAAAAAGTGTTACAAATTTATAAAAAATGGATAACTGTAACTAATCTTTGGCGACAAGTGCCTGGACGGCAAAAAATGTTTAATTGAAGTAATATGAATGTGTGTAAAAATATTTATTACAATAATATTATTTATATTAGCAACTTCTTTAGAACGTATATTAAATAATAGATATTGCGAAATATTATTCAAGAAAATCCAAGCTTATATCTTGATGAAATCATTTTGCAAATGGAAGCTCGAACTGGCAAAATGTCTCAATTTCTACCATTTGGCGTTTATTAGCTTAATGTGGAATAACATGAAGAAGGTATTAATTTTATTTACACAAAGATACAAGTATAGTAATATTTTTTTATTTAACATTTTATTTTAGCTACATAAGGCAGCCAAAAAGCGAAATGAACTACTTCGTAGTGCTTTTATGGCATATGTTGGATCTCAATATACAAGTGATCAATTGGTGTTTTTAGATGAATCTTATAAGGATGAACGAACTATCAATAGGGGATATAGTTATTCTCAAATGAATACGAAAGCTATTAAAAAACTGTTGTTCTTCATGGTAAACATTATACAATCTTATCCGCACTTACTTTAGATGGCATTATAGCTGTTAGTATTTTAGAAAATAGTTGTACAAAAATAAAATTTAAAGAATTCGTAATTACTCAAGTGTATGAATTATATAATAAGTAGCTGCGCGACGCAGTCGCGCTAAACCAGGCACAGATGATAAACTGTATAAGCAAATAACGTCTAGGGACATTGCTTAAATAATGGCCAGAATTAAGCTTAATTTGATTAAAATTTGAAATTACACTTTAGGGATTTATTTCACATTTATAGGGAAAAAAGGTTGAATAACTCTAATATAGATGGTTAAATTTTGTATCAAATTCAGATACGGCTGATTTGAAAATTAGTAGGACATGTGATAAATATTGTGATCATTGATAACTATTTTCGGTAATAAATATGTAGTTTTCGATAAAAATTTTTGACCAGTACATGATTATATCAAAGCAATATAATGGCTAAAAATATTATTATTAAAAACTACTTTTATTATCTAAAATTTATTGTAATTTCGATAATTATAATACAACAGGATGAAGCTTAGTTGTGAAATAGTGAAATCTTCTATAATTATTGCATTATCATGAAATAATAAAAACAATAAAACGCGAATAAATCTGTAGGAAATGTAAGTGGGCCTTGTGCCAATGATAACTCATACAGGGGGGTCACCAAAATTCCGTATCGGAATGCTTCAGTGTGCATCGGAATTATGGTCGATTGAATCGGAATTGATCATTTTTGCCCCAAGATCATAAAAAATTTTACTAATAAATCATATCCATTCATTAAGTAAAAAATGCCCAACTGATGATTTTGCTATAGAACTTGCTAACAACTGGGGCTAAACGCTGATCTAGATCCGATGCATCCAACCCGGAATTTTGGTGATCATCCTGTGAAATTTGCCAACAATTGCTCATTCAGCTGCAACAGATGACCCAATCCTCCTTCCAAAGGAATCTGGTCAGTCTTATAGATATCTGTGAGTGTCAATTTGCAATCAGCCAGCAGAATACAGCACTAAGTCGCACTAACCCAAGTGCTATATAACTTCAAATATCAATATCAAATTCATACTGACGACCAGCCTGCATTATGCAGGCAGGAAACCACCGGCCAGCGCTAAGCCAGTGTTGTACATTTTCACTGTCCCAGCCTTTTTTTGCCATGTCCCAACGTCCCAACTTCCCAGCGTCCCAAGTGTCCCAACTATGTCCCAAGCCTTAATAATTAATAAATTAATTCAAAAAAATATATAATTATATATTTTTTTAGGTGCTAAAGACATTTTTAAAAAAATTTAATTAGATTATCTTAATAAAATTTTAAGTAATTTCAATTTATAAAATTGTTCCAGAATGTCCCAAAATGTCCCAACGTATGTCCCAACTGTCCCATGTACAACACTGCGCTAAGCCACACAAACTCAACTACTTACGGTTATTTTTTGGTGCTGTATTACTGCTTTTTCCAGGAGCATATCCCGTTTCAGTTTAATAACATATAAATCTATAAATAACAGTCAACTTGAACCTACTATTTTCATAATTATAACTAGTGAATATCCAATATCACATCATATTAACGGACGGCCTGTATTACGCAGGCAGGAACCCACTGACCAGCGCTATTCCGCACAAACTCAACTGCTTACGTTGATCTCCCGGCACAATATTATTTGCTATTTCCGGGTGCATATCCCGTGTTTCAATAATGCATAATATTCAACTCCGGTATATCAGACCGGATTATTACAATATAAGAAACATGTGCAATGCATTTTGTAATATAGACATATTTGGTTAGTGCAATTTCGAAAGACAATAATAAAAAAAAAGGACATTTTTTATAGTGATCGTCATGCACTTTAAACAATGTTTGGTTAATTAATTCTTATACAATAGATAAATATAGTACTACGTGATGCATAATGTGATGTTTAAGTGCAGAAATTCACGTTTTTACTGCGTTTAGCACAATGCCCAATCAAGTAAGAGATTTTGCGGATGTACGCCATTAAAAATGTCTCAGTAACTATATACTTCGTAATATTACATATCACTCCGTGCCTGGTATATTTATTTTTTTATATAATTAATAAAAAATAATTTTAATTATTTTTTAGCTACTACAGATGAATACATTTTCACATGCAAGAAGTGTTTTAATACTTAATAATGCAAGAATACATCATGATAATAGATTACTTGAATTTTTAAATGCATTTGGTATACAGATGGAATTTCTTTCTCCTTATTCGCATGATCTTAACCCAATAGAGTTGGCATTTTCATCTATAAAAAGCTATTTAAAAAGATATCAATATTTTGTAGAAAGTTGTTCAGATCATAAATATCCATTGTTAGTTACATGTTCTCAAATTACCTCTTTATAGTTTAGTGGTTTTTTTAATGCGGCAGGCTATAAGTAGATGTTTTCTCAACAGATAATGTATTATTTGATGTACAAATAAATTGTAATTTTGAGCATATTTATGAAGAGTTTGCTGTTCACCAATGCAATCTATACTGCATTTTTCAAAGTCATTATTTGACAATTTAGGAAGCAATTGTATAGTAATTTTTTGCTGTTCAAATTCTTCACATTCATCTATGTATTTTAAAAAATCTTTCATAGTAGATTTAATAGTTGGTTATAATAGTGATCGAATAGGTAATTAAAAAGGTGATCCATAAATTTGTGGAGGAAAATATGATATATATGGATTATAAAATGAAGGTGAAATATAATACTGCCCTGGATAGATTGGCTGTTATAAAAAAATTTGAATGTTGTATTATATTAGAATTTGGTACTTGTAATAGTGCTAAAGGTGAGGATACTTGAAATGGTGCTGAAGGTGAAGGTACTTGTAATAATATTGGAGATGATAATGCTGAAGATGTAATACTGAAGATGATGATGCTGAAGATGATGTTGATAATCGGGTTTTTTTCGATTAATGTTTGTATACAAATAATGAATGTGTAGATAGTTCAGTTGGTGATACCATCGCCTTACTCTTTATATAAAAAATAAAAAAGTTATAATCTATATTTTTTTAAAATTCATTATATAATTTTTTCTTACAATTTCAGATGCCCAAATTGAAAACATCATAAATGTAATTTCGATGTGATTTTTCTTAGTACTATCTTTATTCAAACAAGGTCAGTTATAAATTAGACAGTGATTTTCTTTACGAATATCTAAGACATTTTTGCTACTAATGATTTACTTGGTGACAAATTTGAAGCTTTAGGAATAGAATTATTGTTTTTAAAATTCATATTAATATCATTATCTAAAGCATTGTTTAGCTCAAGATCCTAAAAACATATAAGAATTGTATAGTTAGTTATTTATATATATACAATAAAATTACAATACATATTAATATTGATACTTACTGTTATACTTTGGGGGCATCCATAAATAATGTTATGTACCCCTCATAGTAGCACTGGACCCCCCTCTACTATATAAAAAAATTTTTCAAAATCCGTATATTTATATATAAAATTTTACAAAAACTTGATTATATTGTGACACAGTGATCCAATTTGGATGATTTAGGTACCATTCTATTCGTTTCAGTGAGACGAATCCAATGATACCAAAATCATTTCATTTGGATCACTGAATCAATAGTTATTCACAAAAAACCATTGATTTTTTAGTAATTTTATAAGAAAACATAATAACCAATAGTATTTGGCCAATAAAATTTGATCCAGTGATCCAAATGAAATGAGATTGGTACCATTCGACTCCTCTCACCGAGATGAATCGAATGGTACCAAAATCATTAAATTTGGACTACTGGTTCAATTTGAAGCCAATTTTTTCTAAAAAAATTACGTTATATTTTTTTTGACCCTCCTACTTATTGAGAAAAATGTTATTGTTCGTCCAACCCCCTCTTGTATAACGTTATTTATGGATGCCCCCTTTGCTTTGAAGTTGAACCAATAAATGTTATAAAAAAAGCCATGTCAATATTTTTAGAAGTATATTTCCAGTAATCAGCTTGAAATTTTTTAAAATCATGATCATCTACTAATTGAGTGCCGCCTTTTCAGATTTAAATGCAATACAGTAACTGCCTGGTTCAATTGGGTTCCTTTTTGTTAAAACTTCAATATTTTGATGAATTTCTGAATCAATTCATCAACTGTGAATATTTTAAATGTATACCACTTCACTAGAAGAGCAGTACCATTTTCTAACTTATTGAAAATGCTATAATTATATTCATATTCTTTCTTTTCATCAGACAAAAGCTCATTATTACTATGTTCATAATCATTATATTTGTTTCAAGCATAACCTTCCTCAGTAAATTTACAATAATCATATTCATTTCGACTATAACCTTCTTCAGTAAACTCATAATTATTATATTTGTTTTGACTATAACCTTCCTCAGTAAATTCATAATCATCATATTCGTTTCGACTATAACCTTCCTCAGTAAATTTCCACTTATCTTTTTCTTCAAACTCAATGGTATTATTAACTGGGATAGTAAAATCATATGATTCAAGTTTTGACAAATTATCAGTAGTTGTAACTACAGAATTTGATATTGCTTTAGACTTCACAGAGCTTGTTATTGCTTTAGACTTCATAGAACTTGATATTGCTTTAGACTTTTTTGCTTTTGAAGACAACCTCAATAATGTACTATTGCATCGAGAACATAATGAAAAACTAAAAGTTTCTTTCAAACTTAGTGAATATGACATATTCCACTTGTTCTTTTATTCAATTTGGTTTAAAATTTTGTGTAAACACATATTTGACAGTAGTGGTTTGATTTTTTTTATATAGTATATCCGATAAGTTGCAATTACACTTTTGATATTGTAAGTCAATTTCATAGTATAGACATTTTCGACAGTTAAAGCATGTTTCTTGACAATATTTCAGTTTTTGTTTCTTGGGCATCAGCCATTGAAATAACATATCGAAAATAACAATATGTGAAGAGAAAGAGTAAATATATTTATTAGAAAAAAGTTAAAGCAATATGTAATAGTTTAATAATTGCGTAAGTCAATATAATTATCATTATACTGTAGAATTTTTATATTGATCAATTTTATATTTAGAATCACAGTGATACTTAGCCACCATCATTGAAAAAATCTTCAGTCACATCTTTTTGCAAAGCGCTATAATTAAAATATAAATCTTATATACTTTAAAATTATTATTGATTCCAGCATCCATAGGATAAAGATGTGCTGTTGTATAAGATAACAAAAAATAAAGAGTAATATTGCTTAATTCGTGATCCGCCTAAGAACCAGTGAAATAACATAGTAAATCGTGGGGAAATTTACTATTGTTTTTTGCCTTTTCTGGAATCTGGAGTTTCCCAAAGGACAAAACGATTTTCTACTAAGTAAACATCTCTTTTAAATTAAATAAAAATTGTAGAGGAGAAAATTCCGGTCATAATGGCAGTTAAATCATTAAAATCGGCCTAGTGGATCACGAGATATGAGCATTTTTGTCTTTGCGACTATATGGTGTAAACAAAAAAGTAAACATATAATCGCGNACGAGATATGAGCATTTTTGTCTTTGCGACTATATGGTGTAAACAAAAAAGTAAACATATAATCGCGAAGACAAAAATGCTCATATCTCGCGACCCACTGGGCCGATTTTAATGATTTAACTGCCATTATGACCGAAATTTGCTCCTCTACAACTTTTACTTAATGTAAAAGAGATGTTTGCTTAGTAGAAAATCGGGTTGTCCTTTGGGAAACTCCAGATTCCAAAAAAGGCAAAAAATACATAGTAAACATATCTCCACTGTTTACTATGTCTTTTCACTGGTTCTTAGGTGGATCACGAATTAACTTTAAAATATTTTTCTTATTGTGTTTGATTCTGTAAAAAATATGTAGCATACAGACCCAATTTAATACATTCTAAATTGTAAAAAACTGCTTTATAAATTTAAAAAAAAAATCGCATAATCAATAAAAAAAAATTCAAAGTAAAAAATTCGTATGATTAAAAAATTTTAACAATTTTTACATTACTATGTGGAACGTACTCATATCATCTTGCATATAGCAAATTACTTCTTTTGAGGTAAATATAACCTTAATATACAATTTCTGCTATTATTATTACTATCTAAAAGGCCATGTTTATTGCTATAATTAAATAAAATAAGAAATAAAATTCAGTTAGTAATTTTTTTATACAATTCTTATAAACTAAATTAATCTGAAAATATATTAATTACCTATTACTATTGTCAGGAAATTCACAACCGGGACTAGAAAACACAGTAAAAAAAAAATTTGGATTAGTAAATATCTTCATATTATCTCTTAGAATAGATTAAATGATTTAAAAATACTAATTACCTATTATTATTACTATTTTCAGGAAAAGTATCTCAGCTATTATGGTTATAACTAGGGCAAAAAAAAAAGATTAAATTAAATTTAATTGACAATTCGCGAAAGAAAGAGAATTTGTATTATTAAAATACATAACACTTAATATAAATTACATATAAAATACAAAAATCAGCATTCCTGACTATGTAAAATTAATTTTTTATTAAGATAATATCTTGTAGACTTCTAATAAAAGTTGTAGAGCTTGGGTGTGGCGACTTAGGGAAGTTGGTAAGTTGTCATCCCCCAAGTGGCAGGTCTAGAGTTCAAATCCCACTGCCGACGCTTTTGAAAAATAGACCTGTGTTCCGGTAACTGTGTCTTGTCGATCAGTTGGGTACATTACTTGTAGTCCTTGGTAACCATCTTGAATGGGAGCTTTCGGGCGAAATTGTGTCTCATTACACAGACAAATCCAAGGAACCGGAGAAACAGAAACCCATTTGGCAAGTTCCGAGTAAGGAGGTAGCTCTGATCTTTGACGGTGCTACCAAAATTGGAATTTGGACCGAAACTGGAGAACCAGACGTTGTCCTTGGGGACAAGGTCTACCAACCTGGCCGCCGGAGTCGCACCGGAGGAAAAGGACCCATGTTGAGGAATTGGGGACCAAGGGGAGAAAAACCATAATGGCACCTAATGCCGGGTAGATCAACCCTTCCGGGCCAACTGGATTGGAAGTCTGGGATATACCGGTGAAGGACCGGAGGAAAATGATGGTGGGTGCNCCTGACTGCAAGTTGTTTGCCTCGGTGAATGCGTAAGTTACCGAAAGTGTAGGTGAATACCTGTGGGGGACAGGTATCACTCTACCAGGTTTACCACAGGGGCAAATGCCCTCCAATAGGTGTTTGGCTAAAGCCTCAGGGTACTTTCACAGCGAATTACCCGTGAAAGGGTATATTGAGAGGAACATTGAACATGGGTAGAAGCCAGAGAGTTTAAATAGGCAATCTCCTAGCTGGGTTGCAGGTATGGCATCTAGTGTAGAACCTTCGGGCGGACTACTTAAATTAAACAACCAAAGTTGTACGTGTGGCTAGTTGTACTCTCGTTATACAAATGTAATATGTGGCACAGTCATATTGACTGGGCCAACCCGTTTGGATCAATAAAGTGCTAGGGTACCTAAGTGGTCACCTTAATATTAAAAAAAAAAAAAAAGTTGTAGAGCTAGTTTTTGTAATTTCAATGATAGTTAAATCGGTAAAATTAGTTAGGTAAATAAAAAGTTACAAGCAATTAAAATTCAGATAATTTTATAAAACTATAGGAATCATGATTCCTGTATTATTATGTTATATTATAAAAATTTCCTCCGGTTAAAATTCTCCTTCTATCGTGAATTGTCAATTAAGTAAAATTATGCACATATAGAAAAATTAATGTAAAGGTCAAAAGCGTATTGTCAGGCAAAATTAGGAATATTAATGTAAAAGTTTCGAAAAATTACGAAAAAAAATAAATGAATATAAAAGAGAAAATCAGAATAAAAATTTGAACATTTTTTGAAAAGAAAATATAAATTCCAAAAATTATATCAAGTACATTTTATATTATATGCCCATTCATATGCATGTTATTATAAAATGAGCATTTTCCCATCACTAGATATAAATTTACCTATTACTGCAGTTACTCTCAGAAGATATATTATGGCTATAGCCATGGTTAAAACTAGGGCTAGAAAGCAAAAAAAAATAATGTTAGTAAAATTCCTTTTATAATTTCTTTTAGACTAATTTAATTGAAAGAATTGAGTATTAATTTACCTATTGCTACTGTTATTCTCAAGGGACCTACTTTGGTTATGATCATGGTTATTAGAAAGTAGAAAACAAAATAATGTTAATGAATCCTTTTATTTCTTTTAAAAATAAATTTAAGTAAAAGAATCGGGTAATAATTGTCATGGCTGAAGCTGTAAATGGCTGAAGCTGGAAATTAGAGGTCTCGATTTAAAACTATATAAGCCTTGCTAAAATTCAACTATACTCTTTTATTATAAACCCTAACCCTAAACTCTAATCTAACTATAAAAAAAATTGTACAAAATGCATTCCAAAATTTTTTGTAAATTTCATATTAAAATATTTAAAATTTCTAGCTTCAGTCATTTTCAGCTTTAGTCACGACAATAATTTACCTATTTTCACTATTATTTTCAAGGGACCTATTACAGCTATGATCACGGTTACTAGAAAGTAGAAAACAAAAGAATGTCAATGAATTCTTTTTTTTTCTTTAGAATAGTGAATTGATCTGTTTAAAAAATCTTTATGGATCAATTCACTACTTTAGAATCAAATTTGAAAAGTTAGGTATTAATTACCTATTGCTACCATTACTCTCGAGTGATCTACTATGGCTGTGACCACGGTTACAACCAGGGCTAGAAAATAAAAAACAAATTAATGTTAGTGAATCCTTTTATGATTTCTTTTAGATTAAATTTAAGTAAAGGAATTGGGCATTAATTTATCTATTGTTACTATTACTCTCAAGGGACATACCATGACTATAATATAATATGGCTAGAAAATAAAAACAGAATAACATTAGGCCATACAAACTTATACTATTGGTTTTCATATCACCAAATAACCTTTCGCGGCCCGGCAACCCAGATTTTAATTTTTTTTTAAAAAAAATTTTTTAATAAAAAAAATTTTATTTAAAAATTTTATTGTTTTACAACTGGATACCTGATAAAAAATTTTATATATTAAAAATTTAAACTTTATTCTTTATACTGTTATACAGGAAAACTTTGTTTCCTTAGAACATATTGCACTGATCAATAACACCATAGGCGCGTTTTAGTAAAAGTTAAAGTTTTATATTTGTTATCATTATTTATATATATAATTGATTAATAATCTTTACTATATTAAAAATTCACACTGTTTGCATAATTATGAATGGAGAATTTCTATTGGCTAATATATTAAAAAATTAAAATTTTAGAACTCCACCTCACTGGCCTAGCCGGGATATGAAAACCAATAGTATAAGTTTGTGTGGCCTTAGTGAATCTTTTTATAATTTCTTTTAGATCAAAATTGAGTGAAAGAATTGGTATTAATTTATCTATTGCTACTGTTACTCTCAAGAGGCCTATCAAGGCTGCAACCACGATTATGATCAGGGCTAGAAAATAGAAAACAGAATAATATTAGCCAATCCTTTTATAATCACTTTTAGACCATATTTAAATAAAAAGTTAGATATTAATTAGGTATTACTTTACCTATTGCTAATAGAAGATATACCACAGCTAGAAAATAAGAAACAATACTAGTAAATATCTTAAATTCTTTTTTTTTTTTTTTTTTTTTACTGGACTTTAGATGAAATAGGCTAAAAAGATTAATTATCATCATTTTTAGGAGATTCACCATGGTTACAACCATGATTACAAACATGAACATAGCCATAGCCACGACCACAATCACATTCATGGTCACGACTATGGCTGCAATAAGGGTTAGTAAAAAACAAATAAAATCAGATTAGTAAGTGCTTTTACACTTTTCTCTAAGACTAAATTTGATAATTGGAAAATATTAAATTATTTATTGCTATCTTTATTTTTGAGAGACGTGTTACAGCTACTACCATGGTCTTGGCCAAAACTAAAAAATAAGAAATAAAGTTAGAAACACTTAATTTTTTTTTCGAATAGATTTAGATATAGTCTAAAAAAATTAATTATCTATTACTACTATTATTACTATTATTTTTGAAAAACATACTACGAATACGACTATAGTTATAGCCAGAACTAGTAAATAAAAAACAAGTTAGGTTGTAAGTATCTCTTATAATCTCCTTTAGACTAATTTTAGTCGAAATCATTTAGAAAATATTAATTACCTATTGCTATTATTGAGAGAATTACTGGTACCACAACTACAACCATAACTATTACCAGAGCTAGAAAATAAAAAATAAAGTTGTTTTAATAAGAGTCATTTATAATTTTTTTTTTTTAGATCAAATTTAATTAAAATGATCAAAAAAGCATTAATTACTTATCACTATTATCAAGAGAAAGATTCTAGCTATGATCACAGCTAGGACCAGGACTGAAAATAAGAAAATAAAGTTAAGCTAATCTTTTTATAATTTATTTAATTAGATTAAAATAGATAAATGAGTTGAAAAATGCTAATTACCTATTGTTATAATCAAAAGACATACAATAGTTTAGAAAATAAAAGATCAGTAAGTGCCTTTTGTACTATCTTTTAGAATGAAAAAATCTAGATTACCTGTTATCAAGAAAATAAAATTATCACAACCGCAGCTAAAAAATAAGAAATAAAGTAAGTTAGTGATTTTTATTTTAATTAATAAATAATTTGAAATTTGAAAGTACTAATTATCTATTGCAATTGTCATTACTAGAAGAAATGCTACGGTTATGGCTAGAAGAAATTTCATAACTATAGGAACTAAGGAGATAAAATTGGATTAGCCCCTTTTTATGTTATTCTTAACACAAATAAAAAGAACTGAAAAGTATAAATAATAATAAAGATATGCTATTGATTATTATAACATTATAAGAAATACTATACTTATAACTATTATCGCCAATGTCCATATTATCTGTTTTACTATTACTAATATCCATATCATCAGGTTACCATTGCTAGAGCTATATTCATTAGGCTCACGACTACAACCACGAATGCGTCCACGTCCATGTTTATGCCCACCTACATTCACGACCACAATTAAAAGTTTTATTGTTAGTTGTACCACTTTTTTTCGTAGGTTATAAAAGATCTTAATTAACAAAGTTTATTTTTTCTGTTTTTTAAAAAAAAACATCCAAAATAACTTATATGATTATTTGTTTTGTCCCTTTTCTTTTTTTTTTATATTTAAAATAGGATGCCGCATTATCAACTAATAATAAGACTCTACTATTTTCAACCTGAAATTTGTAGTTTAAATCTTTTATCCATTCTTTAAAAATGTCATACTTTATCTATGCTCTTGTGTTATCTTTATATATTACAAGTAATACAGCATGATTCTTAATCTTTTTAAAGCAATTGGATTCCTAGATTTACCAATAACAAGAGGCTTGAGTTTTTCAGTACCCATAGAATTTACTGTTAACATTACTGTTAGCCAATTTTTATCCTAAAAAATTAATGAGTTGGCAAATTTATTTAAAAATCACTATAATGAAAATCACTGGCTATTCTTAGCTAAATTATGAAATTTGGCCTAAATTAAGTTTAATTCAGGCCATTATTCAAAATAGTACCTGTGCCTGTTATTTTACGAAAATACGATAGCTTTGGAATTATAATTAGAAATTAGATTAAAGTTTTTAAGAGTACTGGACATTTTTACCCAATTCCAAATACTAATTGATAAAGGTGTTGTAATATAGTGACCCTTGGCCAAAGAATAACTATATTACTTAACTTAACATACAATAAGAAAATTTAAGGATAAAATAAAATATAAAACTACTCAAATAAAAATTTAATAAATAGGAAATTTCAAATCTAAACTCAAAAGACAATACAAAAGAATACTCAGGATAAATTGGAAAATATCAAACAAAATCTCAAAAAAATCACTTAAAACTTGGAAAAATTTAGGGAAAAGTTAATAAACTTAACACAATAATCATACAAAGACTCAAGAATAATTTTATAAGAAAAGGGCCTTTACTGTGTAAAATTTGTAGGGAGTAAAGGGTCAAATATTTTATTAGTTTATTTAATAGAACTAATAGGAATATTGGATACAGAACTCGTTATCCTGTCTTGGTAGAAAAAGCAAAGTTTATATATCTTTTTAATACATAGAAAAAGGAACTATTTATAAATCTAACAATAGTAAAGGAACTACAGAAGGAACCTTTGAAAGAACTTTAGAAGAAACCATTAAAGGAACCATCAAAGGAACCATCAAAAGAACTATCAAAAAAACCAACAAAGGAACTATCAAAGGATCCATTAAAGGAACCATCAAAGGATCCATTAAAGGAACCATTAAAGAAACCATTAAAGAAATCCTTGTTATTCATTAACTATTGGTTTAAAATTAAAATGGTAAAAAGTCTACTAATAAAACTAATACGAATTAATTGGTCTATTCCATTTTGTACTATATTTAATAGTTTCTCAAAGTTTTTTAATAAATTTATAAAATATGTTAATATAATAGTGTTTTTAAAAAATAGAATTTTACTTTTTATAATGGGTGTTATTTTATGGCGACCCCATGATCGACCAATAAAATTGATCATGTGATCACGTGATCGATTGATTTCGATCGATCGATTACGTGATCATGTAATCGATTTTTATTGGTCGATTTATCACTTAATAAAATTTTATTAATGCATATTAATTTATTAAAAAAAATAAGTGAAAACGAAATCATAATACAGTAATATAGATGTAATTTAAGTCCATTATTTTTTTTTATTAAACTGTAACTCCAAAAAAAAAAAATACAAAAAAAAATTAAAAAAAAATACACATCTAACTTCGTGCTATATCCCAAACTATCGAGCTACGTCCCAACTATTGTACTACGTCCTGCTAAACCCACTAACTATTATGCTACACCCCATACTAACTATCGTACTAACGGCAGATTTCATGACGGCACCAACGACGTCAACAACTCCAATTATGACGACTCCAACAACGATGACTCCAACGACGACGACTTCATTAAACATTCTAAACAAAAAATATCTGAAGAAAAAAAAAAAGTTAGTTCCAATAACTAAAAAAACTAAAGAAAAAAAAAAGCTTTAAAACTTATCTTCGATGTCCCATCCCGGTTCTAAACAAACACAAAAATAAAATAACAAAAAAAAAAAAATGAAAAAAAGACAAGAAAAAAAAAACTACAAAAATGAATAGAAATAAAAAAGAATAAAAAAAATTTAAAAAAAACCTATCTAAAAAACTATAAAATAAAAAATCTAATCGAATAAAAAAAAATTTAAAAAAACCTAAAAAACTATATATTATATATATATAAAAAAAAAAAATAAAATAAGATCGAACAAAAAAAAAATAA
>QKWP01000987.1:62736-87295 GCA_003550325.1 Gigaspora rosea
TATTTTTGTTTTTATTTTTATATTTTTTATTGTTTTTTTTAACATTTTTTATTCCAACGGCATCTTTTGCAGTCAGAATTTTTTATTTATTATTTTTTTTATATTATTATTATTATTATTATTTACTTTTTTTATTTATATTATTATTTTTTAATTTTTTTTTAAATTTTTTTTATTATTTTTTTTTTAATTTTATTTTTTTTCATCTAGATCTAATTAGATCTTTATGTAATTTTTGTTATTTATACAGTATATATATTTTTTTTGTCTTTTTTATTTATTCTTTTTTATATTTATTATTATTATTATTATTATTATTTATTTTTTATCATTATCTGTTGTTATAACTTATCTGATATTTGATTTATTTTTTTTTATTTTTTAATTTTTTCCTATTACACTTTTCAGGAAATAACTTGGTGTCACCCATTTTAGATAACCTTTTCTTGTCAGCTTCTATTGCTGGTTGTTCGTCGATGGCTATCACTGTTGGTATCGTCCATTTCTGTGCGTGCATTTTTTCGTTGTTGGAGTCGTTAGTTTAAAGTGTTTTTATCACGTTTTAGTTCGAATACTAACTTTCATGTTTTTCTTTTAGGTTCTTCAGATAACAGTTTTAGATTTCGGTGTTGGAGTTGTTAGTTAGTGCTTTGTCATTGGTGTCGACTATTTCGGTGTATTATTTGTAGCTAGTGGCATTGGTATTTTCTTTTTTGTCATATTTTTGTTGACACGCTCTAGTTCTAAATACTACTCTTCAGTTTTTCTTTTTTTTAGGATTTTCAAGTGATTTCATGATTGCTTTAGCTGATTTCAAAGTTGATTCGAGTGTTTCAGAGATTTTGCTTTGAGTGCTTGTTAGTTTTTTTGGACGTTTCTTGTATGACTATGTGGTGTCTTGTTGCTAATTTCAATATTGCTTTGGGTATGTTTCAGGTTTTCTTGTCATAGATTTCGTTCTTTTTCTTTTGAATGCTGGGAAGTATGATTTCTTTTATTTATTATTCTTGCTATTCTGGGTTGTGGATGTGTTATTAACTTTCCTCTTTGCTTTCTAGATCTGTTATAAGCAATTTCAGACTTTCTTGGAAATTTTGGAAAGGAGAATTTTTTTTGTTGACTGTTTTTGGTATATTAGCATAATGTAATTAACACTTTTTTGTCTTGTAGATGCTTTTAAAGACATTTTTGGGCTTTTTTTTAGATTTCTTTTGACATTGGTGTCACTTTTCATTAATTCGTCACTTCCAATATTGTCGTCATTATTGTTTCATTGTGGGTGCACCGTACATATATTGTTGGAGTGAATTTGCCATTATAGCTTCGTAAGTAAGTGGTTAATAGTGGATTTTGTGAATTCATTGGTCAATGGTTAGTTAGGGTTTGGGTTAGATTCTAGTATAATATTTAGTTAGAGGGGTTTTTTAGTATAAATTATGTATTTAAGGTTAGACCGTTAGGTTAGAATAGAATTGTATTGCTTAAAATGTTCGTTTTACGATAAGTAAAAAAATTTTCAATGACTATATTTGTAAGTATATATTTTTAATAAATTAAAAATAATTAATTAAAATTGTAATAATAATATGTACTACCGGATAAGGGCCCATTTTTTAAAACCCTAGTAATATTATTGTTATAATATTATATATACAATATACTTGATATATATACGGCATATATAATATATGTGTAATATGTGTACTATATGTGTCCGACATGTGTCCAATATCCTATATGACTCTACACATATCGAGTACCCTATAATATATATCGGGTACATGATGCATTACAAATTTATATATGCGATATGTATTTAATATGTATATGATATGTATACTAAATGTGTTTGGGGTTTTACTATATGTGTCCGATATGTATCTGATATTCTGCATGAACTCTACACATATCGGGTATGTGTATAAATATATCTTACACATATCGGGCACATATTATATATATATTACATATTGGGTACCTGATATTATATTGATATGTATCATTTTGACCCGTATTATTTGGTTAATCCAAATACTAAGAGCCTTGTCTAAATTTGGATACTTTACTTTACTCTTACAAAAAATAACGTTGTCAATCTCATTAAATGTAAGATTTATTCATTTTCCTTATTAGATAAAATCTTGAATATCGAAGATCTATCCAAATTTAATTGATACTTTGTATTAAACTCATCTCTAATCTTATTTTGGGTTTTATTTGGATATTTTTGATTAAACAAACAGATTTTTTTTTAAACTATAAGAAATAGCTGTTCTTTTTTGCTTTTCTTTAGTTGTCTTAGTCTAACGTTAAAATTGTTAAATTTTTTAAAATCAGATGCTCTATTATTTTTATACAAACATTACATTATTTTTTAACTCCTTTATGACACAATATCAAATATCAAAACTTTCTTATCTAGGAACCCAATATTGAGGAGCTTCTATATTTGTAATAATTTAATTTTAGACATTATTTCAATTATGATTTTATGTATAAAACCCAAAAATATACTAAAAGTTTACTACTGTAGTGACCAAAAAACCTAGGGTCTAATATAAAATACTCATCAAAAAGCTTAAGGCAATGACAATTATTACGTAATATTTTAGGGTGTGGGGTCAGACAAAATCTTATGTTATACAAAATAGACTACTAGCCAATCAAAATCAAGAATTATTTAACCATAATTATAACAAAATATGGAATAAATATATTTTTTTGTGTAACAAAATTGAGCATTTTGATTGGTCTTAGGTGGGGGTGAGGGTAAGCCTCTATAGTAAATAGATATTACGTAATAAATATCATAGCCCTTACAAAAACCAGGTATATTATATGGTAGCCTCTCTCTTATGTAACATTATTTATAAATACAGGTTTATCTACAAGAAAAAAATTTTTAAGCATTCACACATTTATACTTACAATAAGCTATCTAAAAATTTAAAAAAAATCATATTTAATTAATAAAGATCTTGTGCTTTATTGATTAGTATACTATAGTAGTTTCATTTTTTTTTTATTATTGATTTGTGATTATAATTAGAAAAATTTATATATAATTTTTTACAATAGTTTTTAAAAAAATATGTAATAGTAATTACTATAGTGCAGTTGCCTCTTTCTAATCTGAACCTCTCTAAAACGAACACTATTAAACTTTCTCTAAACTGAACAAAATATCCTAGAACATTTGTAAATTTTATTATAAAATTCGAATAAGCCATATATAACTTTTTGAAAACTGAACTTTTTCTAATTTTTATATAGTAAAAAAAAGCAGTTCTGACAGTTCGGATTAGATAGAATTAACTATATATTAATATAAATATAAATAGAGAAATTAATAATAAAAAAAGAGAATTGCTAATCTTAACCGGGCGAATTTCCTTGTTATACAAGACCAATCGACCAATAATATTTATTTTTATTTATATTACATATTAATATATATTTATTTCATATTTTATATAATATACAAAGCCGCTTTTAAAATGTATTAGTCCATCCTTTTACTTAATACTAGCCTAAACCTAATCCTATACTATCCTTACTCTAACCCCATCCCTTTCACCTAATATTAGCCTAACCCTAACCTTAACCCTTACCCTAACCATATACTAATCCTGTCCTATTCTAACTCAAATTCGTATTACTATCTAACTCTAACTTCGCTACTAACCTATTCTAACCCTAATTACAGTCTTAATTATAAATGGCTCATGTTTTGCTAGTCGAATCACATGAGATTTGGCACGGGTAGTGAACATGAATTCATGTGCACCACGATAATGATGTGGATTAGCTATTAAACCATAAATTTACATAAGTAATCAACGCAAAATTTTGTAAGGAAGCTTTAGAAAGCTTCTAGAAATTACGTAATTTTTGGGTGGGTGGGTAGGGTCGCCAAAATATCAGGTTATAATTCTGGTCAAAATTTTATAATTCCGGTCAAAAGTATAAAATTATAAAATTATTGATAAGTTTTGATCTACTGGGTCAATTTAGATAATTTAACTACCAAAATACTAGTCTCGATAAGACGATTCTAACTAGCCCAAAATTGTAAAATCTAATCACAGGATCCCAAGATCGTTCAACTTTTGTGTAATTTTATAGTAATTTTTTAGAATCACTAAGTAAATTTCTTTAACATTGAATAGCTTTTGATCTACTGGTCCGTTTTGAATGATTTAACTACCAAAATGTTCGTCTCAGTAAGACGATTCTAACAAGCCCAAAACCACTAAATTCCAATCACAGGATCCCAAAATTGATAAAGATTTGTATTGTTAATAACAATACAAATCTTTATCGATCTTGTGATCCTGTGATTGGAATTTAGTGATTTTGGGCTTGTTAGAATCTTTTTACTGAGACGAACATTTTGGTAGTTAAATCATCCAAAACGGATCAGTAGATCAAAAGCTATTCAATGTTAAAGAAATTTACTTAGTATTCTAAAAAATCACTATTAAAATTACACAAAAGTTGAACGATCTTGGGATCCTGTAATTAGATTTTAATGATTTTGGGCTTATTAGAATCGTCTCGTTGAGACAAGCATTTTGGTAGTTAAATCATACAAAATGGACCAGTAGATCAAAAGTTATTATAAATTCAAAAAATTGGATATATAAATAATTTTTAAAAAAATATAAAATTTGATTGGCTAATAGGGTATCAGGTGTGGGTGGGTGGGGTAAAATTTTGAAATTTATTAGTAACAAAAAATTACGTAATTTCTGGAAGCTCCCTTATTAGTAAAATCATAGGATATTGCTTTTTTTAAAAAAAATATTCTTTACCAACCTTTCACTCTCACAAAACGACCCAACATGTATCACAAGCTAACACGGCACGTCTGTAATGTACACATACATGTTATTTGAATGCGCCATTTTATATGATGTGATATTATGTGCTACCCTTTGCCATAATTTTTACTGTGCCTTTTCGTTAAACGTTCTGTGCGTGCTACAAGATCTGTGTCATTTCGAGCATTCCCGACACCAACTCGTACTACTTTTCTTACAGGAAGTCAACAACAAAATATCATATACTCTTCCAGAATTAGATACAATTCCGGCTGACCCTATCCTAACCTTGAGACCTTAACGTTGACTTATAGCACAAGATATCCACAAACGCAAGCCAATATGACACCGGAACCTAAACGAAAAAAAAAAACCAAGTGATTAGTAACTATCATAAAAATAACAACAATGTGAAAATAACAACAACATTGAAAAGATGAAGGTGCCAACATACAAGTGACATTGCCAGTATACGATAGCTTCAACTAAAATTTCACTGCCCTAAGCTAAATGAAGCACTTACAAACAATGATATTGAAAACAACAACACCAAAAATTGTTGATACCGAAAAATGACAATACCTAAAAATGAAAAACTGAATAATGACAAACAAGAACTCTATTAGCAAACAAAAAAATGACACAACTGCAAAAAAAAACTAGTTAGTGAAAGAAGAAAAGATAGTATAACAGAGAAAAAAATGCTATACTTATTATTAGCAAAAAGACTCGATTGTAAAAAAACCCCTATGTCATCACTTACAATAACACTAATAATGCGGCAAAAAACACAACTACAACTAAAACACCAATTGCTACGACACCAATAACGACACCAACAATGACAAACCAGAGCGAGGTATCCAATGCAAAAAAAAGAAAAAGATTAGTATGATATCGTACAAAAAAAAAAACAATACAACAAACAAAAAAAAATACGTAACATGTAGATCTGTTGTACAAATTATATATATATAGATCCTGTCATGTAACTGGGAAGTGATTTCCCCTCTGGTTAAGCGTAGTTATTCTTATAAAAAAAATGAGTTTAAAAAATTGTATAATTTTATTAAGGTTGTAATTATAGACAAGGTGACTATAGCGAGAGCTAACTGTAGTTAATTTAATATGCTAATCAAATCCTATCCTAGAGAATTTTTGAAAATAAATAAAACCTTATACTCATTTTTTTTTAATTTTGAGTTTATAATTAATAACATATCTCTAGATTTTTGAAAATAAATAATTGGTTTATTTTCATTTTTTTCAAAAAAATTATTTATTAACCAATAAAAGTGATTTATTATTATTTAAAAATCTAAATAGATATTTATCTAATTTTAATAGATTAATACTTACAAGGTTCTTATATATAATGTTATTTCAGTATAAAAATACAAGACTATCAGAAATTTCATAGAATATTTGCAATTTGTCAGTCCATACAAATTTTGAATAATGTTTTTTTAAATATTTGTGCAAATTTTCATTATTTGCAAATTTAAAAGCATATTATAAAATCTATTTGAATGATTACAACCTATTGTAAATACAGTTTTAAATTATTAATTTTGTTAAATATCAATTTATTTTTATTAAAATATAAAAATTATTATGGTAATTCATATATTTGAGTGTTAATAACTGATCTTGTAACACTTCATTAATTTTCTCTTGAAGCTTTGCTTAGCTTCTGAATTCTGTATTAAAGCAAATAAAAGAAATTTTGGAAATTAACCAATACTGCTACATAAATAGACTTTGTGAAATCAGTAAATTTTCTGATAAAGCTTAAGAATCTTCTAATATTCATAATAAAAATATTTTATAAAAGCTAACAAATGTAATAGTTAGTAAGAAATATAAAGCAGTTTGCAAATTGATGTAACTTTTGATCAAATTTGTAGATCACTGCATACTCATACAATTACCTGATTGTTGTTTGATTATGCAATTGTAAAAGATTATAAAGTGCATTTTTTGACCAAAAATTCAATATTAATCTATTATTTTTATAAAATAACTATACTTACTAAAAAAATCATTGTATAATTGCACAGCCGAACAACAATCAGGTAATTGTTCAAGTAATTGTATTCAATTGTATTAGTGTGCAAAAGTATGCAGCAATCTACAAAGTTGATCCAAAGGTATATCAATTTGCAAACTGTTTAAATAAATAATAAAAACTTTTTAATACTATACCAAACAATACAAGTTTGTAAAGCTTCTTGCATATAGTTTAAATACAGTATAAACACTATCTAAATTGTTTTGGTCAAGGTAAATAAAATTCTAAATAAAAATTTAATAACTATATTTTCTAAACACAATTAAAAACTTTCAAATAAAATTATCTTTTATGACTCAAGATATTGAATTTTAAGTACTAACCTTATATAAATTTGTATATTATATTTTAATCTATCTATTTTATAAAAAAGATTTAGCTCAGATAAACTTCCTATATATTAGCGATCCTATCTTTTAATATATTTGATATGAATATTCATAGATTTTTTATCATATTTGTTTCAAACTTTTGCCAATTTTATAAATTCTTGGGTTGGCTATAAATAATTAATTGCCTGGGTGCTTTTGTACTAGCTAAATCATAAATTAATAATAAAGTTATTAAATTTAGTAATTTAAAAGTAAACCATCATAAAAACTATGAATTGAACTTATGATTTTTTATAACTGATATCCAATCTAATATAGAAAGTAGTAGTTGTATTCTGTATTGTTTTTATCAGTGATTTGATGTTGAATCAAAATTCTATATATTACATTTGTTGCTATTAGGGTTCCTCAAATTCAAATCAAATCAAATATTAGATCAATTTGAATTTGATCAAATCAAATTGACCCTGATTTGAATTTGATTTGATTCAAATATTTGAATTTGAATTTGATTTGAATTTGAATTTTTAATAGTAATTTTCAAATCAAATTAAATATTTGTCAAATCAAATCAAATTTAGCTATATTTAAATTTGATTAAATCAAATATAGTCAAATTTGAATTTAAATTCGATCAAATATTTGATTCAAATATTTGAAGATCAAATCAAATTGCGGAACCCTAGTTGCTATTTGGTTACTTGTACAAAGATAAATTTTATCAAACTCTTTACAAAAGGTGTATTAATTAATTTAAGATTTTTGATACTTTTTAGCTTTATATTAAGTGACAAATTCTTAACTCTAACTAGTAGACGAATGAAAACTTATAACAACGATCAAAAAAAATTAAGATTTGATTCATGGTTTAATAATTATTCATTTTTATTGATTATATGATATAGGATTGTATTAGGGTCAGTAAAAAACTTTTTCTATGTTAAATTGTATTTTAATATAGCCAAAAAAAACTTGATATCTACTAAAATCTTTAATTGTTTCTCAAGCCCAATCTACTATAAATTCTGGTTGTATTATTTTATTTTTTTTAAAGTTAGGGGCATGAAATAAATTATGTAATACTGTTTTCCTCCTCTATAATCATGCGGTTTGTTGTAGCAAAAATGGTGATTATAAAGAGGTGTGATTATATAGTAATAATCCTATATAATTACATATAATAATGTGATTTATATTATGTAAATATATAAAAGTAATAGAAATTCGGTATATAGAGTTACTAATAAAAAAAAAAAGATATAACCCGCTAGGTTGTCCTGTGCTAAATTTAACGTGATTGATTTCAGAACTTCGTGATATATATTAAAAATCTTAACTATCTATTTTAATCCTGTGACCTCATATTAGAGCCTCGTGACATAATCTAAAGCTCTATTCGACCCTAATTACTCGGACCAAGTCTATTTACGCCTCAATCGAAGCCTTACTATTGTTAATAGTTTAGTTGATTTTAGTTAGTCTTACTAGTGTATAGTTGTACTTATATGAAGGATTTATTTAGCCTCTCACAATGTACTTATATAATTAGGTTTATGATATATATTATCAAAAGTATATTAGGTATTGTGCAAATTTATAGCAAAAAAGATTTTTAATTTATTAAAATTAATTTAGTAAAAACTTCCCATTTGAAGTCAAATTCATTTGTTTATATACATTTAAATTTAATTTATGACATGTTAATGTGTTCCTAGCACATTAACATGCTTTTTAATATATTTGCGTGGGTAATACAAACTAAAAAAGGATCACCAATTTTGTAAAATAAACTAAATGCATGAGATAAATATTTAAGGTTAGGTTTTAAGGTTAGAGATTATAGGGTTAGAGTGGTGCTTACAATGTGTAAGATTTTATTTCCATCATTTGCACCAAGATCGATTTAAATATTAGGTTTTGCAAGAGTGTGGCGACTTAGGGAAGTTGGTAAGTTGTCACCCCCAAGTGGCAGGTCTAGGGTTCAAATCCCACTGGCGACGCTTTGGAAAAATAGATCTGTGTTATGGTAACTGTTTCCTGTCGATCGGTTGGGTATATTACCTGTAGTCCTTGGTTACCATCTCAAATGGGAGCTTTTGGGTGAAGTTGTGTCCAGTGACACAGACAAATCCAAGGAACCGGAGAAATGGAAACCCATTTGGAAAGTCCCGAATAAGGAGATAGCAATGATCTTTGACAGTGCTACCAGAACCAGAATATCGAAAACCGGAGCTGGAGAACTGGACGATATGACCTTCGGAGGAGAGGGTCCACCAACCTGGACGCTGGAGTCATACCGGAGGAAAAGGACCTATGTTCTGGAATTAGGTACCAGGGGAAGAAAACCCATAGTAGCACCTAATGCTGGGTAGATCAACCCTTCCAGGCCAACTGGTTTGGAAGTTTGGGGCACCCGGTGATGGACCGGTAGGAAAAGTAATAGTGGGTACTGGGGTCGGTGTGAACCTTACAAGGGCAGAAGTAGGTAATGGTAGCGGTTAGGTACCCCCTAACTGCAAGTTGCTTGCCTCGGTGAGTGCGTAAGTTACCGAAGTGTAGGTAATACCTGTGTGGGACAGGAACTGCTCTACCAAGTTTACCTGCGAGGATAAATTAGTCCTAAGGGGATGTAGATAGCATCCGGGACTGTCTTCGACTGACTAATGTATCGGAGGGCTGTACCGGTGATCACAAGTAGGATTGACATGTGAAGCGTTGGACCAGAGGGTTTAAATAGGCAATCCCTTAGTTGGGTTGTAGGTATGGCAACTAGTGTAGAACCTTCGGGCGGACTACTTAAATTAGACAACCAAAAGTTGTACGTGTGGCTAGTTGTACTCTTATTCAATGTAACTCAATTGTGGGTGCGCCCAAAGAGGCACCCTTAATCCACAGGCTTGATTAAATAAATTCTCACCCAAAGCGGAAACTTTAACACAAAAAAAAAAATATATATATTAGGTTTTGCTTTTTCTTCTTTTGCGCGTGTTCAGATTTTTCGTCAGGCTGATCTGGAATAGTCAAATTTTGCACTCTCCGATTGGCTATTTTCTCTCCAGGAGTTTGTATTACCCACAAAATAAGTAGATGGCATGTTGACATGCTATCTAAAATTTTATAATTCTTACCCCTTAATACGTATTGTACTAATACGTTAACAGGTGATTATATATCAATCATTAAGTTTACACAGATTTTGACTGCCATATCACTACTAATAACCCAAATGATCTTCAAATAACCCAGTCATTTTTAAATGACCATGGTCACTTGATTACGAGTCATTTGCAAATAATCCAAAATTCAAATGACCTATAATGACTAGTCATTTCAGGATCATTTGAGGTCATTTAAAAATTTTTCAAATGACTAGGTTATTTAACATTACTGGCAGTAAATGCTTTGTCAAAGCTAATGTTGTCTACAAAATAGGTTTGGCTAGATGAATGACAAAACCATTTTATTAGACAACTTCAGTTTGACAAATGATGAATAACGAAACTCATACAAATAACAAAATATAAATTTTATATAACAAATGCAAGAAAAGTCTAAAAAAAGTGATTTATCTTTCAGATGTCATTGAAAACTAGTTAACGGAAATTAATTAGCCTATGCAAACTTAATTTTTTTTGTTAATTCTATTTTTTTTTAGCATCCATGTAAAAATTGTTTTGTCAAACATCATTAGTTGAAGCTATAAAACTTCAATTACTTATAGAACACTTATTAAAATATCAAGAAATGCATTGGGCAAATGCAGTGGCTATGCAAATATAATTAATTTTGGTGTATCTTAAATACTGTATTAGAATAGAATTTAGTGTAGGTAGTTCTATAGCAAGTTAGTGTAAGTTTTAATATAGTATATGTATTCTTGCAAATTAATATATTCGTTTTATGTGATTATATAAAATGATATTATATATGTATTATATTTTATTTATACTATATTAGCGTGATAGTGATTATAAGCAAATTGTGATTATATATGGGTATTTTATAAATAAAAAAAATTGATCAAAAATTTATATGATTATATAAAGTTTGTGATTGTATAGAAGGTGATTATAGAGGAAAAAGACAGTATTTTTTACCTAGCAGCCACCCCATCCATGTATGGTGTGATTACTCTATCTCAATTCTGATTGATTAATATAATGACTAATTTTTTATAATATATTATACAAATATAGATAATATTAAATAACTTGTAATTTACTAGTCCGTTTTGGACAATTTTATTACCAAAATAATCATCTTAATGAGACGATTCTAATAAGCCAAAAATCATTGAAATCCAATCACAGGGTCACAAGATCGCTAAGGTTTTGTATTGTTTTATATTTGTCTTAAAATAAATTTTAAAATATATATCAAATATATAAAATAAAACAAAATCTTAGTGATTTCGTGACCCTGTGATTGGATTTCAATAATTTTTGCTTGTTAGAATTGCCTCATTGAGATAATAATTTTGGTAGTAAAATTAACCAAAATGGACCAGTAAATTAAAGGTTACTTAATATTAAATAAAATATATATAATATATATTATTTAATATTAAGTAACCTTTGATTTACTAGTCCACTTTGAACAATTTTACTACCAAATGATCATTATAATGAGATGATTCTAACAAGCCCAAAATTATCAAAATCCGATCACAGGATCATGAGATAACCAAGCCTTTGTTTTATTTTATATATATATATATTTTTAAATTTTTATTTTATGATATATATAAAATAATACAAAACCTTAGCGATCTTGTGACTCTGTAATTAGATTTCAATGATTTTGGGCTTGTTAGAATTATCTCATTGTGGTAATCATTTTGGCAGTAAAATCATTTAAAACAGACCAGTAGATCAAAGATTACTTAATATTAAATAAAATATATATACAGTAATATCTAGAAGTTAGTAAAATTACGGGAGGACAACTTATTATAATATATAGCCAATAAAAATGATTTGTATTTATTTTGTATAACGATGTATAAATGTATATTAAAAATGCCCACAACACTATATCAAAGAAACTTCGGCTATATTGATTGATTGCTGATTTAAAACAAGTTATTGCAACAATCCATTTCTGTCGCCTGGTAGATTTATATGAAAATTAGACGCATATTGGTGTTCGTAGAAACTAAATATTATTCTGGTTAAAATCGTCAAACATTAACTTTTAATTATATTAAGGTAGAGGATACGTAGATCACTTATCATATGATTTTGGTAGTACAAATAATTTTATATAGAAATTAGAAATATGCTACTAATAAAACTTTTTATAATAAGGGTGTTGTGACTTAGGGAAGTTGGTAAGTTGTCACCACCAAGTGGCAGGTCTAGGGTTCAAATCCCACTGCCGACGTTTTGAAAAAATAGACCTGTGTTACGGTAACCATTTCCTGTCGATCGGTTGGGTATATTACCTGTAGTCCTTGGTTACCATCTCAAATGGGAGCTTTCGGGCGAAGTTGTGTCCGGTGACACAGACAAATCCAAGGAACCAGGGAAATGGAAACCCATTTGGAAAGTCCCAAGTAAGGAGGTAGCAACGATCTTCGACGGTGCTACCAGAACTGAAATATCGGAAACCGGAGCTGGAGAACTGGACGATATGACCTTCGAGGAGAGGGTCCACCAACCTGGCCGCCGGAGTCGTACCGGAGGAAAAGGACCTATGTTCTGGAATTAGGTACCAGGGGAAGAAAAACCATAGTAGCACCTAATGCTGGGTAGATCAACCCTTCCGGGCCAACTGGTTTGGAAGTTTGGGGCACCCGGTGATGGACTGGTAGGAAAGTAATGGTGGGTACCGGGGTCAGTGTGAACCTTACAAGGGCAGAAGTAGGTAATGGTAGCGGTTAGGTATCTCCTGACTGCAAGTTGCTTGCCTCGGTGAGTGCGTACGTTACCAAAGTGTAGGTAATACCTGTGTGGGACAGGGACTGCTCTACCAAGTTTACCCGCGAGGATAAATTAGTTCTAAGGGGATGTAGGTAGCATCTGGGACTGTCTTCGACTGACTAATGTATCGGAGGGCTGTACCGGTGATCACAAGTAGGATTGACATGCGAAGCGTTGGACCAGAGGGTTTAAATAGGCAATCCCCTAGTTGGGTTGTAGGTATGGCAACTAGTGTAGAACCTTCGGGCGGACTACTTAAATTAGACAACCAAAAGTTGTACGTGTGGCTAGTTGTACTCTCATTCAATGTAACTCAATTGTGGGTTCGCCCAAAGAGGCGCCCTTGATCCACAGGCTTGATTAAATAAACTCTCCCCCAAAGCGGGAACTTTAACACAAAAAAAAAAAAAAAAACTTTTTATAATAACATTTAATTTTTGGTAAAATTTTTGTAATTTGTAAATTAAAACATGCCCTTTCTAATGATATAAATTTTAATAATAAAATATTTTTCAAAAAATATACTTGTATATATGGTAAAGTTCTCCGTAGTCAATTCAAATTCTCTGTAGTTACACAAAATAGTTAATTTTGATTGGGTATATCATATGATCATCATATGATTTTTTGTAAACAAATAGTGATACCCAATCTTCAAGTACATGTTTCTCAGTAAATATTTAACCAATATTACTAATTTTACCACCATTAGAATCAGAAAAGTCTATTCTACAATCTTTTATTATAAATTTAAAATTATTTGCTTAATAAAATTTTTTTTAATTTTAAAAAGAAAAAAATTGTACCACCAAAATCA
Source organism: Gigaspora rosea (assembly GCA_003550325.1). NCBI lineage: Eukaryota > Fungi > Glomeromycota > Glomeromycetes > Diversisporales > Gigasporaceae > Gigaspora > Gigaspora rosea. The sequence goes on from QKWP01000987.1 coordinate 76,701, forward strand.
TATGATAAATGATCTACATATCCTCTACCCTTAATTTATATATATCTTTAGTGAACTATACTTATTCTACGCACTTATATGTATGCTATATAAATCGCGATGGTAACTAATTTGATATTAAACTAAATTATGCAATAGTAAAAATTCTTTAAACATCTAATGCATCAATTTTTTGCCAAAAGAAACAGATTTCTGCCAGAACACACCCTATAGAAACAAACATTAGCAACATGCACTTAGAGAAAGCGTATAATGGAGATTATGTATATATTGGGCTGGAATTTGAGTATATATTTAGAGAGGTTTTACATATAAGCACAATGGATCATATGATATAGCGAATTACAATATGGAACTCAATATTAGTAATTTAGTTTTTATAACTAGTGAGTCATTTTTTGTAAAAAACTTCAATTTTTTAAAAAAAATTTTTTTATTTAAAATAAAAAAGCTTGGCTGTAAACAAGCATAGTGAATTTGGTAACTTCAATACTAAGTTCTTATTAATTATTATTTGACAAACTTATTTATTATAATTCGACCTTAATTTACCTTTTATATCTATGAGTTTTTGTTCTGCCATTCAGAATATTGAAATATTTGAGATATAAGTTTCTTGAAATTTTAAAATAAGTTTGAATTTCATTCATAATTGAAAGTAATAAAAATTATAATTTAAAATTTTTTATAAAATTAATATATGCACGTCGATAAGGTATTATTTTAAGATTATATAGTGCGAGAACAATAATAATAGTTTTTAAGGGACAATGAGCTGTTAAAGGGCAACAATTAACAAATGCAACATCAATAAGTTATTTTGTAGTAATGAATAAGATTAATTCGAGTATAACAGTAAGAATAATGAGATTTTATAATGTAACTTTATCTCATACATTTAAGGCACAGTTGTCTGTTACTATTTTCTATTATGTCATGCTTTTTTTTAATAATTTTACGGGCTGATCTGGAATAAACAAAATTTGTGCATGCGTTTATTTATTTTTGTCAATTCTGGATCAAGCCGACATAGATTCTGAATGCTGCGAATTTGTGCACGTGTTTATTTTCGTCAATAATTTTACGGGCTGATCAGAAATAAACAAAATTTGTACACGTGTTTATTTTCGTCAATTCCGGATCAGCCCTCCTATAATAAAGATTTCCCGGTTCTTTCAGCATGGTGGACATTCGATTTGATTGGCTTGAAGATTACTAGGTTACACAATATAAAAAAAATTTTAAAGTAACCATTACTATGAAAAACCACATCGTCAATTGACAACTCGTAGTTTTATATAATAAAATTTTTTTAAACTATATTATAGTGTTCTTCAACCCTTTGCACGTCTTCTGTAAAAAAAGATCAGTATAGATCAAATATGGTAATACGGTATGTATGAATGAGTTAATTGGTACTTATTATTAGTAAATTAGCGAAAAAATATAATGACTCAAGCTAATAGAAGTTCTAGTCAATACATTATAGCGCAGTTGTTCGTTACTATTTGAGGTTATGTCATGCTTTTTTTTCGGGCTGATCCGGAATAAACAAAATTTGTGCATGCGTTTATTTATTTTCACCAATTCTGGATCAGCCTGACATAGATTCTGAATGTATGCAAATTTGTGCACGCGTTTATTTTCGTCAATAATTTTACGAGCTGATCAGAAATAAACAAAATTTGTGCACGTGTTTATTTTCGTCAATTCCATATCAGCCTGACATAGATTCCAAACAGGACCAGGAGATCTTTATTATAGGTTCCTGCCACCACAATCCTCGAGATTTCACTATTTCGCAACTCAGGTTTCACCCTGTTCTTTTATTAAAAAATGATTCGTAATATTAAAAATGATTCATAATACCAGTACAATCACATGAAATGTATGAGGGATGGTTCTGTTCAACTTTTTTGATGCACTACGTTGATTTTTGAAAAATCCTTTTGGGTGGGAATAATGATTTTTATTTATTCACAATTACAATATACCAGTACAATCACATGAAATGTATGAGATATCGTTTTTTGGGCGTGGCCTATGCTGATTTTCGCAGAATCCCTTTTTAATAGAAGTTATAGTTTTCATTTATTCATTTTTGGTAGTGTTCCGCACGGTCCGGTTCCGAGCAGGTATTGTTAAGAACCGTACCCGAACCATCACATGATATCGGGTCCTTATAAAGATCCGAAACCGTATCATATAGATTCGGAACCGAACCGTAGAACCAGTATCGAATATAGAACTTAGAACTTTCAATAATATTTGTATCAGATGAGTTTACTATTTCTCTCATTATTTATGATTGTTCTATTAATTATTCACATAGCAGAATTGCAATTTATATTTTTATTTTCGTATACATAACCATTAAGTTTATCCTAACTAATAGCTGATATCCGCCAAGAATTTCATAACTTTAACTTATAACTGCATATTTTTTTTTGCTTATTACATAAGTTTTCAAAAAAAAATTTTTCAAAAAAAACATGAGTTTTAAAAAAAAAAAAAAAATCATTTAAATACTCGCCACCACGACCTTAAACACATTGCTGCCCATATAGTTTTATCTGCCAATCTATTCCATTTATCTGTAATCATATCGCCATCACCGCTGATATAACAACTTATATAAAAAAATAAATTTAATTGTCTTTTAAATTTAAAATGTTACGAATGTTACAAATCTTATTAACCAAGTTTACTTTCTTAATTCACGTTTATATACGAACATCCAAGTTAATTTACAAGAAAAAAGTTGTTTCCTTTACTTTAACACCTGACAACACCTTTAAACTATGACTTCGTAACTTATCCACACAAGGTTTGATCACGTTATGACAAGGCACAGGTATGTTGTAATTTAAGTAAAATCAAAGTGAGGGTTCGATCTTGCATATCGAACCTCTTATTTATTTATTTCTCACGTGTGATTACATCACTAATCTAATACAATAGACTTTGATATTCCAACATACCACACGCAACCAATTAATTCCCGTCAAAAAGTTAACACACACTTTTTTTTTACTAGGTGTGGCGTGGTATAGTTGAAAGAAAAAAAAAGGGTTGCGTCAAGACTACTTTTCACAAAGCTTACAAAGCTTTTATAGAATTTTTTTATATACCTGTTTGAAAGAAGAAAATTTTTTTCTTTTATACTGGATTTTTTTGTTATACAATATTAGACTATAGGTTCAGGTATTACAGTTCGGGTATGAATCGAGACCCGGAACCGAATTATTCTAAAAATGATGTACCCGGAACAAGCCAGGGTTGGTTCTGGGTCGGTTCCGGTTCCTCGGTTCGGTTCTGCAGAACACTAATTTTTGGAACCTGAAAAATTAAAATTGTATAAAACTATTAGAAATCTATATAATAAAAAACAATATAAAAAACTATTAAAATTCTAATATAAAAAAACAATTAAAAACTATAATAAAAAATAATTAAAACTTCTAGCTCGCGGCAATGCCCAGGCCCCTAATACTAGTTATAAAAAATCGATTATGCTAAAATAATTGAGAAAAATAGAGCTATTTGCTCTAGACATCTGAAAGCTCACAAGACATTCTTTACTATTAAATTAGAATCCCTTAAATATCAATCCCTATCGCGATAAAAAGTAATTTAAAAGCACAAAACGTTAGCATGCATAGTGATTTAAGCCGGCTAAGGCAGCCGCAGCTAAGCCAGCTTAGCCAGCTAAGCCAGCCAATGTAATGTGATCGGCTAGCTAATGCGGCTAAAAACTAGCTATTATAAGAATCCAGTAAATTTTGAAAAGGAACATAAAGTTGGCCAAAGATCCCGGAATATTCCAAATGCAGACCAATAGTTAGCCGTTAGCCAGCTGCTTAGCCGATGATTTAGTCAGCTGACTAAGCCAGCCGACTGAAACCATACGGCTTAAATCACTAAGCATGCATAGTATACAAGAAACGACCATCCAACCAAATGCGGATATCACTTATCTTGCGTTTTTATAATCTGTGTTCTTTTTTTATTTTGGTTAGTTTCCTCATTTAGGTTTAGTTTTTAATTCATCTAATAAATAAACTCTAATTTCTCCCGAGTGGCTAATGACGTGTAAATGGAGATATTTTAAAGATTTGCCACTAGGTAACTGGAATTTATCAGAGTAAAAAATATATTTATGTTTTTTAGATTAATCGGTTCATTTTTGCAAAAAAGATTAACCATTATTAAAATTTTTGCTTTTTTAGAAAAAAATGGTTTAATTTCTTTTGACAAATTAAAAATTATAATGAGGTAAAGATTATGAAAGAATTATATCTTAACTGGTAACCAGCAACAGATAATTAATAATTAAAGAATGGAAAGAAGAAATAAATAACATGGTTCAAGCACAACAATGATTAGAAAGCCAAGAAAAATACAACACCAAAGAAAAAAGAAGTAAGATAAAAAAATTATATCTTAAAGACCTGGTACTTGCCAAAAGAATTGCTGCCCTCAGTAAATTTCCAATATTACCTAAATGCCTTTTTTTATTCTATACTTTTGCTATAGCAGACTTCAAGATTGGTTATGGTACGATTTCCCGAAAGCTATTTCCCCGACATGTCATTTACCCGACATCACACAGGTGACAATTTGCTAAAAATATAATGCCACAACTAACAAAATACTAACCCTAACCCTATGTGATGTCGGGAAAATAGTTTTCGGGAAAATGGGTTTCGGGAAAGTGAGAATCAACGTTCAAGATTATATATTGTCTATACAAATAGTTGCTTTAACAAATTCAAATACCATTTAAATGCCTTTTTTCGTTTCTTGCTGTGCCTATGCTTTTATATTAATTGTTACTGTGAACTAATTTCAAAAACTATTTAATACCTTTTTTTATTTTTAGTTAGTTATTGACGTCTTTATCATAGCCTCAAAATTACATTGTTCATCTGAATATCCACTTTTGGCAGATTTCGTCATTCGTATAGTTATTTTAAACTGGACAACCTAAGTATAAATTTAATAAAATCAATTTTATGGACATTATATAAAAACATACAATTCTTAAATATTAAGATGTCATGAGCCGCATCTCTTTAACATTTTGAATTATTTTTCAGCAAATGTATGTTTTTGTTTCACAAGAGTTTTTTTGATTTAATTTTTTGTATAGACGAATTAAGATTTGAATCACTAAAAAAATTTTATTAACGCTAATAAGCAAAAAATTAAGTTGAAGATCGATAACAACAAAATAAGCAAGTTATCTGAACTTTTATTAAATTCTTGATTAATCTGTCTTGAGCTTGAAGAAAATTGAGCTGCAGGTGTACAATTTTATTTAATGCTTGTTTTAATGAAAGTGTCTTATTTAATAGAACGATATCAAGGGCAGAATAATCAGATGTGTCTAATTGAGTGTAAATATAAGTTATTATTCAGTTTTTTTAATGATAAAAAAACAGCTATAAAATTTCTTTATGATTAATTACTTATCTTTGTCTATTTCGAGTGTCAAAAAAAAAGATATTCCAATTAGTGATCCTGGTTGATCAAAATTTTTCGACCGACCAAGCCGATAAAATTTTATCAGCTTAGTCGGCTTAGCCAAAAAATCTATTATATTAAACACAAATGTCGGTCCATCATGCTATTGACCAATCAGAAAATTCAACGTAGTATTGATTTTGGAAAATCAAATATGTCTCATGAATTTGAATGTGATTTTCATAATATCTAAAAATAGATTAACCAATAGGAACTTTTGAATAATCATAACAAACATGGCCCTTTATTTTTACATGGCGAATCCTTTGGCATTGTCACTAGTAAAAGTTATACCTATACTAGGTTCTTTTTGGGTTCTTTAAACTTTGGGTCTTGTTGTACGTAAATATGAATTTCAAGTCACAATATTAAAAAACAAACCCTGAGGCCTCATAAAAAGATTCGGCACTTTTACTATTGTAACTAGTGATTTAAACCGGTTGGGCTATAATCGGGTAACTGACCTGAACTAAATAAATTTCGGGTAACCGGTTGAGTAAATGCTTAATTGGTTGACCCGTACAACTGATTGAGAATCGGTTGACATAATGTAAATAACATCATAAAAGAGCAAAGGTCCTAAAAAGTTCCGAAATGAAATGAATGAACATAGTAGACGAGACAAAAATTTGAATAAAGGTCCGAGAATTCCCGAAAGTAAACATGAAGTAATCTTATTCGGTTGAATTGGTTGATAGCAAATATTTCAGTTTGATTAACCGATTAAGGAAAAATTTTTCAGTTCAAATCACTAATTGTAACTATTGTTTTAAATATATCCAACCAATAAACGTGAATTTAATATAACGCAAATTTGAAATAATCATAATGTTTATTTATTTGATTGGTAGATCTTATTCAAAAACATCACCAAATTGCCAAAATCCGCCCATATGCTGAAAATGTATATAACTTGCCGATCATTATACTGTATATTTCCGAAAATAAGCTACTCCGAAAATAAGCAACCTTTCCGTTTTTGAACAAAAAACTTAAAATCATCTATAACCCAAAAATAAGCTACCTCACTTTTTTGAATCAAAATTAATATTAAAATTTTTTGTTCCGAAAATAAGCAACCCCCAATACCATCGCTACTTTTAATTAGTGAGTAAACAAATTTCCCATTTATATCAGGAAAACAACACTAATTAAAGTAGTACTGGCATTTTATAAAGCGCCTTTATTTCCTACTTGGGAATAATCAGAATTATTCCCACTATTGTATATATGCATGTTACAAAAATAGTTAACTTGCATATGCTTAATGGTTGAAATTTTTTTGATCGCGCAATGAATAAAAAAAACCTCAAAAATAAAAGTAAAATAAAACGTACTGGTACGTATATATTTAAATAAAAAAATAATTTAAAAATAATTTAAAATAAAATATAAATAAATAAAAAATAAACTAAAATAAAAAAAGATACGTATTAAATTAATAAAAAATAAAATAACACATATATTTAAATAAAAAATTAAAAAATTATAATAAAAAAGTTTAAAAAAAATAATTAAAAAAAAATTAAAAAAAACGATAATAATAAAAAAAAAATAAAAAAATAAAAAATAAAAAAAATTTAAAAAAAACGATAATAATAATAAAAAAAAAATAAATAATACGAAAAAAATAAAAAATAAAAAAAAAGATAAAAAATAAAAAGCGTTTAAAAAAAATATTAAAAAAATTGATAATAAAAAACTTAAAAAACGCTAATAAATACAAAAATAATAATAATAAAAATTTTAAAAAAATCAAAAAAATATAAATAAAAAAAATTAAAAAAAAAACGAAAAAATAAATAAGAATTTAAAAAAATTAAAAAAAATATAAATAAAAATAGGGTGTTATTTTATGCCGACCCGTCGCCATGGCGACCCCGTGATCAACCAATCAAATTTGATCATGTGCATCACGTGCTTGATACAAGCACGTGATGCACGTGATCAAATTCTATTGGTCGATATACACTTAAAAAATTTTATTACGTTTTTAACTTCGGGGGAGTTTTTTTTTTTTTAATAATTTAATCGTTTAATTTAATCGTTTTTTTTTTTAATTTATTTAATTTAATTGGTTTTTTTTTATTTAATTGTTTTTTTTAATTTAATCGGGGGTTTTTTTTTAATTTAATCGTTTTTTTTTTAATTTATTTAATTTAACTTAATATTTAATCGTTTTTTTTTTAATCTATTTAATTTATTTAACTTAACGTTTTTTATTAATTAATTTATTTATTTTTTGTAGAACTAAGAAAAAGGAATGGATAAACGAGACGAGAACAAGAAAACGGAATGGGAATCGAAGAAAACAGGACAAGAAAAGGGCAAGAACAGCATTAAAGAAACGACGAAGAAAAAACCTATTAAAAACGGGGAAAACACACCCAACCCAGGATAACATCAAGAAAACTGCACCACCCACGGCATCGTACGCAAACCCATGGAATCAACGACGAAAGGCAGACCTAAAGCGCAAAGACCCACTCGCCAAAAGAGCAACTTCAACAGCCCAAACTCCAACGACGACTCCAACGACGGCGCCAGCGACAACTCCAAAGACTGAAAAAAAAAGTGTTAAGAAATAACGATTTAAAAAAAAGAGAAAAAAAATACTGAACCTGGCAACCAAACGATACAAAAAAACATCCCGAAAAAACGAAACCACTAATAAAAAAATCCAAGACCTGCGAAAAAAAGAAGAGCAAGTTAATAATTGAAAAAAAAGAAAAAAAAAAGAAAAAAAGAGAAACTTTGCCGAAGTCGTTTCGTTGGCGATTTGTTCAGTCGAAATTTCTTCAAGACCACGGTTAATTCATCAACCACGCCCCAGAAACCTACGACCCAAACAAGCCAAGTTAACACAAGAGCGACAAAAGAAGAAAAAAAACAAAAACGACCGGAAAGAAGAAAAAAAGATGCAAAAAACTACCTACAGGACACCAACGCGACGACACAACACCAACGCGATGACACCAACGACGACATCAGCGACAACACCAGCGACAACACTAGCGATGAAACCAAATTCAAAATGCAACAAACTAAAAAAAAAAAATTAGTAAGAGAAAAGCGAAAGCAAAAGCGAAACAACAAAACAAACAATAAAAAAAAAATTTTGATTATCATGGTGCACGAAAAAAAATATATATATGATTGCCAATCACGAATATGATTGGTCAATCATATAGGGGTCGCCATTTTAGTTTTTCCATAAAAATAATTAAAAAAAACGAAAAAAATAAATAAGAAATAAAAACTATAAAAAAAAATAAAAAACAAGATTAAAAAAAAAATTCGAAAAAAAATAATAAAAAAATCAAAAAAAAAAATCAAATAAAAAAATACATTAAAAAAAATTAAAAATGAAAAAAAATGAAAAAAAATAAAATTTAATAATATAGATAATATAGTAACGTATGCATGTGCGTTATTAAACATAGTACCAAATATGGAATAGACACTATGTTTATTAATGCACATGCTGGTATGTACGTGCAAAACCTGTTCACGCAAGTTTAAATGCGTGAGAATTTTTTTTAAAAAGATACACCCGATAATAAGCAACCTTTGCTATCGGGCATAAATTCTTAAAAACTTGTGTAACTCAAAAATAAGCAACCCCCGGTTTTTTTTGCTTAAAATCGTCCAAAAAAAGGTTGCTTATTTTTGGGAATATACGGTAATACAATTATCTTATTGGTGTTAGTGCTCGTACCTGGATAACTCTTTATCCGAAAGGTTGTAACCTTTAACAAAATCTAATAACCAGATCCTATTCAATAAAAGAATAACAGTTATATCCGGATAAGATATTTATATTATAATGTATCAATCAAATAAAGTAACTCTATATTGTTAATATAAAAAAATGATTTATGCATGAAGTTTGTACTTTGTACATTCTATTCTAACAGGACCCCAGACATTTCTCATATAGGTCATAACTGATCTGCACAAATTTTAAGGTTTTTGCTACCTCTAAAATCAAGTAAATTTGCTAAAAATTCAATTATTACATGAAGTTTTTATAGTAATTTGCTAAAAACTAAATTATTACATTTAGATAGTGCTCTTAGGTTCAGGTGCTCTATAAAAATTTGTTCAACATATAAAAATACATTTTCTGGCATATTTACTTTTATATTTCTTGAAAATTTAAAAAGAGATGCTTAATTTTGGATTTTTTAATCAAAAATCAAAAATTAAGTATTTTCTCTTAAATTTTCAAGAAATATAAAAGTAAATATACTTGTATGATGTATTTTTATGTGCTAAATAAGTTTTATTAGAGCAAAATATTATAATTATTTAATAAAATTTTGGGTGTAATATTATTTTATTCACTTAAATATTTTAACATTTAAAAACTTTTATTAATATTATCTTTATAAGTTCTTGATCAAATTTAATAATTTTTTTATTTGAATTCTATGGATTTGTACAATTAAAATAAAAAAATTTTCATCAAATTTGGTCAAGAACTCATAAAGATATCTTTGATTAAAGTTCCTGTAAACAATTTCAACGCAGCTTCTTTGCAATATATTTTTTTGTTTTTTCAAAATAACCCACTGTTCGGCGATAATTTACAAGAAATTTTACTATGATAACTAAAAAAAATTTTATAACAAGACTTATAGCGCATAACATGGACTAATAGAATCTCAAATTTCATAAAAAAATATTGAAAACTCATAAAGATATTAACGTTTTTGTAAATTTGAACGCATACGTTTTCGCAAGTTTTCCCCTAAACTTCAAATGCTTCTGGAGGCACTTTCTCAAAATGAAACATACAAAATACGATTAAGTAAGTTGATAGAATAGATATTCGAGAGTCTTCAGTTAAAATTTCATCAAAAACGGATTAATATTGATGAAGTTATGATGATTTTTCAATTTGCTTCCAGATTCGGGATTTTCTAAAATTTTCAATTTTGATCAAAACAGAAAAATCACCATCACAGGCTAGATTTTCACAAGTTCAAATGAAACAAGTTACTGCGCACTAATAAAATCAATAGAGAATAGATTAAAATTTTGCTTTCTAAAATTTCAAGTTATTT
>QKWP01000987.1:104422-115661 GCA_003550325.1 Gigaspora rosea
AAAAAAAAAAAACAAAAACAAAAAACACAAAACGAAAAAATAAATGAAGCGAAGCCTTGCAAAAACTTGCGAAGACTTTGAAAACTTGTGAAAACTTGTGACCATTTTTCCATTTCTCCAAAGAAGTGTTTTTGAAAATTTAGAAATTGCTGAGGGTGTGTTCTTGAATGTGTCGGATGTCGTAGTTGGCATGCGCAAGGTTTCAAACAGTGTTTGTTTTTCTTGTAAAGTGCCGAAATAAAAATAAAATAAAAAAATTAAAAAATAAATAAATGAAATAAACAAACGAAAACAAAAAATGAAACGAAAAGGAACGAAAGAAACGAAATAAACGAAAATAAAAAAGCGAAAAAAAACAAAATAGAAGATTTAATTATAAACAAAAAATCTAATCTAATCTTGTAGTACAGAATTTGAACATCATCAAACTATTTCGAACTATTTCGAAAAATCAGTCTAATGCGCGATCCAGGTTACAGATCTACTGATCCAGCTTGGTTTCCTAGTCCTAAAATAATTGAAAGGGTTCGAAATATTTCGTAACATATTTTGAAAGGGTTCAAAATATTTCGTAATATATTTCAAAATATTTCGAAATTACTTTCGTAATATTTCGAAATATTGATATTTTGAAATATTTTGAAATATATTACGTAATACATTGCTTATATTACGGTTCGTAAGATCTTACGTAAGATTACGCTATTATAAATTTGCTGATGTGTGAAATGCACAGCAATGTAATAAATTACTGATAATAATTACTTATTAATATAATTACATTGATTTTTTTTCATTAATATATATAAAGATTATTCTTTTATTGTTTCAGCATTATTTTTTTGTATTGGCGTAATAGAAGAACTTCTCATGCCTAAACAAAATAGGAATAACTTGGGGATGCAAGTTTTTTATATCAAAAAAGATAAATTTATGTTTGTTTATAAAAAATTTAGTAATTATCTTCTAGACATAACACCCGACCAGATTTCTGGCATTGCTGAAAAACAAATGTAGATGTGTTCTACGCAGGTAATGTAAAAATTATTAATTACATTGTTAAATATATATGAATATTAGAACTATTCTTTTAATGTATAAAAAGTTAGCATTTAACATTTAGACAAGCATATAGTGATTCATTTTTTTTACTTTATTATTATAGAGTTATTTGATTTATGCATTAATACTGTATATATAAATCAACAATCATATAAATATCTTATAAGGATATAACAGTTATCCTTTTATTTGAATAGGATATAAAACCGGTTATTAAATTTTGTTAAAGGTTACAACCTTTCGGATAAAAAGTTATCTGAGTACGAGCACTAGCTGCTGCCAATTGCCAATCAACTTTGGCCACAAAATCTTGCCCATTTTTTGGCCGAGCAGGCAATTATTGGCCAACGGCCAATTTAATTACTTGGCCAATGCAAATTGCCAACACTGGTTGAGGCTTTTTATTGATTTTTATTGGGACATATGATTTTAGTGAATTTAGATTTCTATGAATATTAGTAAATAGGATATATAGCTTATTTGTGCAAGTAATACAAACTCCTAGAGAGGAAATAGCCAATTGGAAATAAAATGCGTAAATGTGTTGTTGGGCTTAGTAAGTAAAATGCTGGGCTTAGTAGGTAACACATTAACATATTATATATTAAATTCAAATATATATAAATGCATGAATTTGACTTCGAACAGTAAGTTTTTACTAATTTAATTTTAATTTTTTATTCTCTAAAAAATAATATGACACAGGGAATCGCATTAAATAGTTTAGGGTCTGCGTAATCTCTCCCTTGAAAGCATGTCATATATTTATTTATTCTTTTTATGCCTATATTATAGGGGCGTGATCGTCAGTTGTAATTGTTGGCGTAGCAAGGAGAGGAAGACCCGATAAGCTTCCCGCGGTTTAATACTGGCTTAATCCACTAAGCTATGAGATGAGAAATAACTTTGAATGTATCCACCTCGAAATTCTTACATAAATAATATGAAGCAGGGAATTGCATTAAATGGCTTAGAGTCTGCGTAATCCCTCTCTTGAAAGCATGTCATATATTTTATTTATTTTTTTCTATAATAGTTTTTAAAAATTTTTACAGTGGGTGAAGACTCTATTTGGTCTGTTGGTAGTTTTTACAGTAGAGCGAAGGTTAGTTTTAAGATTCTTATTTATACAATATTTTAGTCAAATATTTTTAAATTCATATAGCTAATAAAAAAACTTTATTTATTGTTATAGTTGGAAGAAGACTATATTGGTCGAATGATTTTTAACCGGGTGAAGACTAACTAGAATATTTTTAAAATTTTTAATTACTGGACGAAGAATTAATGGGGCAGAAAACATTTTTAAAACTCTCTTAATCTTGAATTCAAATTTGAACCTTTTCTTTTTTTCTTGTAAGGTTAAAGTTTCAAAAAAAAGAAATATGTTTATATAAAATAGTTTATTGAATAGGTTCTACATTCTACTTTTTTATCGAACTAATCTACTACAAGTTGTTTTTTTATATTTGCAACTTATCAATTCATTATATTACATATTTAATAAGATTTGTAAAGTAAATCTTCTTTTACCTATCAGAATATGAAATCTATTCGTCTTTGTAAATAGTAATTTAACTTTTAAAACAAAAATTAATTTGAATAGAATTTAATTAAACTTAACTTTTATTTCTGATTTATATTTCATTGTTGCTTCAACTTCTTGTTCTAGAAATCAATCATTTAAATATTTGGTTGAATGTAATTTTTTTTTATATTTATTACTAATATACAGTATTCACAATGTTTTTTTATTAATCCTATCGCGAAGCATTTATTGTGTTCTTGCATTGTTCTTGCACTTGAACTTATTCTTGCACTTATTCTTGAACTTGAGACCATTATACAAACTTTTTCAAATTTATGAACTTTTTTTAGCCAAATTAGTTTGTAAATATTAGACAAAAGTAAATTTGGCAAATTCACATTTCACGATTTGTGTTGTTTGAAGGCGTTAATGATTACTCGACTATGATAAATTGTCATAATTATTTATGTATTTCTGGTAGTTTTCTCACATTTAGGTCACATTTTTTGGTTTTGACCAATCAAAAATGTTAAAGTGAATAGACCCAGAATTGAAGTATAAAGATAAATTAGAATGTTAATTCTACTTATTTTATATTTAATTTTTCTATATAAAATTTTGATGGGATAAAATGCGCATGATTTGGAAACATGTGCATGAATGCGCATTCATGCGCATGATTGAGAAATTGCATCTCTAGTCATGATAGTGATACTGTAATAATCAATGCTTATTGTTATTTAATATATACAAAAATGACAAAAATAGATGCACAGCTCCAACTTTTGCGAAAATTAGTAATATTTTGCGAAAATTAATAATATTTCTCTATGAAAAAACTTATGAAGCCATTTTTTATATTTAAATAAAAAAATGCACAATCCGGCTTAAATTTAAAATTTTATTACTAAAAAACTGAAAAAATATTTTGAATAATCGATTTGGAGCCAATGATTCATAATATTTTAGAAAAAAGCACTTCGCAACTTTGTAAATGTATTGCACTAGAAGCGATTATTTTTTAGAAAACCTTGATAGAAAAAGAAATTCGATTTGTGTATCTAAAAATAGTTTGGGATATTTTTATATTAACTTTTTATGATATATTTTGAATCAGTACGGTCATCAAATTTTAATTTGATTATAAAATATTAAGGTGATCTGTATAGTTTTGATTTACTTAATTGACGCAGAACCCCAAATCAGTACCGTAGAGCACTGAGCAAAAGACCCGAGTACATTATTCAGCAGCGGGTCTGTGCCACAAAGCAAAAAAATTTTAATATTCTGCATTTACAATATGCAGTCTAGAAATTTAAAAAAACTCCACATTAATTAATAGAGATATTGTGATTTGCGCCAGGGTATTTTGCATGGGGTATTCAAAAAGAGGGTCTTTTGCTCAGTGCTCTACGGTAACTGTATTCAGTAGATGGAATAAGTTCATCTTCTAAATACATACTTTAGTAGATAAAAACAAAACTGCTGTAACACTTGAGATTGCATCGATATACTGTATTCAGTAATGTTAGTGCAATTTGTTCGTTTTAAAGTTTTTTTTTAGTGTTCTTAACCATAACTTGCTAAATAGTGATTCAGTCTTTTTTTTTTATAAAATACAAACATAGCCTTAAAAAACAATTATTTGCAAACTTACAACTGGCTTTCTTTTTCTATTTTTTTTTATAAAATATGAACATAGCCTTAAAACAATTATTTGCAAACTTACAACTGGCTATTTTTTTTTTATAAAATACAAACACAGCCTTAAAATTATTTGCAAACTTACAACTAGTTTTCTTTTTCTATTTTTTTTTTTTCATAAAATACAAACACAGCCTTAAAACAATTATTTGCAAACTTACGTCTGTCTTTTTTCTTTTTTTTCAATTTTCATTTTTTTCATATGGGCTGGTGCAAAAAGATTTGTACCTCAAATAGCTCTAATTAAAATATTTTTTGTACAAATTAATTTTTAATTTTTTTAATTTAATATACTTATTAAGTTACCGGATTGATAAAAATAAATTTTTTTTGATTATTTTATTGATAAAATAAAAAATTTATTAATAGTAACTTTTTTTTTATTGTTTTACTATTTGATTTACTATAGTAATTTATATATACGCATATATAGTAAAAAAATCAAATTACCTCACTTTAAAGCTTAATTTCTTCACAACCAGCGATCCAATTTTGCTCAAATTTTAATTATACCTTTATCATATGCATATTAATGCACTTGCGAACTATCAGCTCATAAAACTGCATATTGGTTGCGAAATTATTTAAATATTTTTTTTTTAAAAAAAATTTTTTGGGTTTTTTTTGAATACAGTAAATTGTACATGCTTAATTATTAAAATAAAACAATGTAAAACAATAAAAATATTATAATAAGTTAGATTAAAATCTATTTTATTTGATACTAAAAAATTTTTAATAATTAATCAAGAAAAAAAAAATTTTTCCTTAGTGTCAAAATTATGAAGTTTTTTGAGGTACAAATCTTTCTGCACCGGCCTATATATATATATATATTTCATTTTTTAATTTGCTAAAATGGAATATACGACAAATAATGAATATACTGAACGTGCAACAAATAATGAATATACTGAATGTGCAACAAATAATGAATATACTGAACATGCAACAAACAATGACAATAAAATTTCTAATGATTTAGCTAGCGAAACCAGATCATCTATACAAACTGAATCATCAAGTAATAGTGGGCGGCCCCCTGCAGATATATGGGAAGAATTTAATTCCATAAATAATGGTGCAGGAAAACATAAAGGAACAAGCTATAGATATTGTCCTCTAAAGTGGTCTCGAGGAAGAGCTTATGAAATGAAATTTCATCTCGCGATAAAATGTAAAAGCAAAGTGCCTAAAGAAATCTGAATAAAAGTACTTAGGGATATTCAAAGTGAGCCTATATCACCTGAATCAACAGCCTCTAAAAAAAGAAAATCAGAATATTCTCAGTTGTCCGTAGATGCCTATTTTGATACAAAAGAAGCTATTAATAAGGCTAAGGAAAAACGAGCTAACCAATCATTGATTAAATGGATTGTGTCTTCTGGTATCTCATTTTCAGCCTTCGATAATCCTTACTTTGAAGACTATACTAAAGCATTAAATCCCAGCTATGATCCACCCAAGCGTACTGCTTTAGCAACATCTATTTTAGATTCAGAAGCAGCAAATATTATAATAAAAGTAGATAAAGAGCTGTCTAAGGCTAAGAATTTAACTTTATGCATAGATAGTTGGTACAGTCTATTGAAACATAGTATCTACGCTTTTGTTATAATAACCAGTGAAAAGAAACAGTATTCTATTCTTTACGAGATTTTTCGAAGTTTGCCTATACGGCAAAGTTTAATGCTGAAAAAATTATAGAGGTTTTAGAGAGGATTGGACTGGAAAAATTTACAGCAGTAGTCTCTGATGCTAAATCATCGATGATGGCGGCGAGACGACAAGTTGCACAAAAGTATCAATATATTTTACCCATATGATGCATTGCGCATCATATCCAACTTATCTGTAGCAGCATCTGTAAATTATCTCATGCAAAAAAGATTTTGTCAAACTGCCAACCAATTATATGCTTTTTTAGGAATTTCTACTCTGCTAGGGCCGCTCTTAGGGAGGAAATCACATTTTTTTCTACTCTTAGTGGAAATTTGAAGTCACCAACTAAAACTCGGTGGTCAACAGCATGGGATTCCTGTGAATCTATCCTACGTAATAAAGCTAACATTAAATCGGTAAGGTTTATAATTCTGGGTTATGCTGTTGGATATAGGTGAAAATAAAGTTTCTACTTATATATATGCAGACCAAAGTATTGTACTACATATTCGTGACCTTAATAAATTTAGCTATGAGTGACAGGAAGAGAAAACCTGTAAACTATTAGGCTTTAAGTTGAAACTTCGTTTAACGTTACCCCCGGCCCCCCAAAGTTTTGATCAATATGATAGCCAGCATAGCAGTTGGACTTTTTCAGCTTACATTCGGGATTTCTCGATACACTATATTTACTATAAATATGAAAAAAATAACGTTAGAGGTTTTAATTTCAAGTCACATTATCATCGCAGTGAATTCTACCTTTAGGGGTAGAATTTATTGCGATGATAATAGTTTATAGGCTTCTCTTCCTGTTACTCATAACTTATAATATTATTGGATTTCAAAATTCCGAACAGGCAAATATTTTATTATATTTATTTTTTAATAGGTTTTAGAACAAGAGCCTCAAATTTTTATCCGTGCAAACAATGTAAAAAACTTAATCAACGATCGTCAATTTTGGATTGATATCGAGCAACTTAGAAATATTCTAGGTCCTGTAAAATGAGCTGTAAAGAACGTAAAGTTTGAACCACCTCATTAGCTGATATTTTTGTTGAGCTTATAAAAATAGCGATTGCAATCCAGGAGACGTCGGTTTTATAATAGCCAATTTCGGCGTGATTGCATTGCTATATATAATAAGCGATGGAAGGAGTTCGACTTTGAATTGTATCTTTTATCTTTTTTTTTGCACCCAACTTACCGTGGTATTTAGAAGTCAATATATATAGTTTATTGTGTTTTTATTTTATTTTTCTTTATTTTTTATTTCCCTTATAATAGGTAATTTTCTCGAAGTTGGCATATATGAATTATGTTTTTAGAAAGGCGATAGAAATATGGAAACAAATAGGTGGAGGAGATATAAGTGCTAGCGTTTTAAAGTCACAAATGAATCTATACAAAAATCACGGACCCCCTTTGACAATAAATTTATTCCGTCTGATACAATTACTGATTGGTGGCTTTCCATAAACCTAAAAAAAAATGAGGATCATATAAAAACCCTTGCTCTAAAAGTACTTTCAGTTTCACCTCACAATGCTGCCTGTGAGTGACTCTTCAGTATATTAAACTGGTATCTTGGAAAACGACAGACTAGGTACATTAATTTTTTTCTCTTTTATCAATTTTTATATTAGGGAACTGTTATTGCCACCCCCCATTTTTGTTAATGCCACCCATACGGCCTCCGACCCAAACCTCCGGCCCAACTTCCGGCCTAAATCATGTGACCCAAGCCACAAAACAAGGTCACATGACCAATAAAAATTATGTCTAAAGCTACTTAATAACACAAATTTTTGGTGCATCGTTTGTGTTACCTATCATCCAATCAAATTATAGTACCGGAATCATAAGATTTTATAGAATTTTATTAATAAAATTTTATAAAATCTTATAATTCACAAAATTTTACTAGAGGTTGAAATCGGTCAAATTTTTGTGATCGGTCATTGATCGAACATGCGCAAAATAAATCGATCAATGATCGATTATGTGCTTTGATCGGTCAAAATCGGTTGATCGGTCAAAATCGTTTGATCAGTCAAAATCGTTTGATCGGTCAAAATCGTTTGATCGGTCAAAATCATTTGATCAATCAAAATCGTTTGATCGGTCAAAATCGCTTGATCGATCATGATCGATCATGTATTTTGATTGGTCAATAGCCAGATCAGTCATAATTTATGACTGTATATTAAATCCATATCTAATTTATTATATCGAAGTTATTAACTAGTAATAACAAGGTTCGTGTTGTATAGAATGCAGTTGCAGGTGAGTTACTAACTCAATCTTGAATATACAGAAATTATGATAATTTCAATGTTCAACATGTATATATCATCATCAGAACGTAGCAGAATAATTATTAAAGTAGCAAGTAAGTGCTGTAATAGAATTTTTTTAATAGTAAAAATCATGATAATACTAATGCAAACCAATTTGACCTTAACTGCATATTGTAGATATAAGAATAGCAAGTGCTATAAGTTCTGTGACGGAATTTCCAACTCAATCTTAACTATGTAAAAACTATAATAATTCCTTAACAAACTAATGTATATGATGAACGTTCAGGTACTTTAGACTTTCGTTTGTTTGATAACATTTTTTTATTTTTTTATTTTTTGGTACGCGATAGAAAACAAAAAATGCAACGAATTGGAGGTATTTATATTTTTTTTTATGATCGTAATTAGAATAGTCCAGAAAATTTGTTGTTTTATACTTTTTTTTTCATAACAAGAATACGCTACGCAGTAAAGGTATTTATAGTTTTTTTTTATATTTTTATAATTGTAAAATTGAATAAGATGGTTTCAATGACGAATGTTTTGTCATTCGTCAAGCAACTTTAGCGACAATCGAATTTTTTAGCATCTGTAGTCCCATTACTATATATGAACCATCATTCCGCTACAATATTATCATGCCTATCACAGGCAGGTACTAAACTTGGTATGACAAAGGCCATTAGGTAATCGAAAAGATAAACTATGTGGTTATAAGAAGATAAATCCCTCAAATAAGTTCTTTATTTTTGCTTTTCTACCAACTTGCATGTCGAAACAGATGAGGGTCGTCTAAAATTGATTAAGTTATAATAAATATTGTAGAAAGACAAGCAAGTTCACAAGCAAGTGGACTAGAATATGGTGTGTTTACTAAGAATACATAGCTCTTCATAGATCAATCTATCTCGTTTGAAATAAGCCCGATCTTGCTGATATTGAAATTGATTTAAGGCATTCCAGGCTAATGAACCTGATTGGTCTGTCTGATTAAACTGGCCAATAGTTTCTTTATTGAATTCATTGGGAGAGGTGCTTGAGAGCGTCCTTAATGTTGAACTATTAAATAGATGGATGGAAGTAGACCACCAAATAAAGTTATTTCTGGTCACCTTTAAATGAATTTCAGATGCTAGATAAAACTGTAAAAGAATAATATAATAAGAGCTTCTCCATTATAGTTTCAATAAGTGAATAATCGGTGATGTATCACAATTAACTCTACCTCGAAATCTGTTCTGGAAAATATTCGACATTATAACAATAATAGCTTGGTTTTGCTTAGCAGATTAATCCTGCTTATCTTTTTGCTATTCCTATTCTTTTAGCCATTTTATATGATGATCATCACATCACTAACCACATGTTCTTATTATGATATCGTCAACTTTTCAGTATTAGGTCCTTTCGGCAAAACATAAAAACCTTAATTCTAATACAAAACTCCATTAATAATCACATATATGTTTTATTGGGCTAATGAATAAGTTTTAAACAATAACTTATAACTCTAATACTAACCAACTCAACCATAATCATATACTGTAGTTACGGTGAGTAAGTTCTGTAACAGATTTGTTTACACCTAAATTAATTCATCGGCAAGTTCATTTCACAGACAATTATTTTACTGACATTTGTTTACAAACAAGTCTAATTAGTTCACCGTCAGCTACTATACCAGCTTGCTTATTTTATTGACTATACATGATATCGACAAGTAATTTACTTCGTTATTGCTTATTTTTGGGATGGTCATTTCCCTGACAGGCCATTTACTTGACATCATGTAGGGTTAGGTCTGCATTTTTATTAGTTGTAGGTATGTATTAAACTTGTCGTGAAATATATTGTTGGTGAATGGTGAAATAAGCTTGTCAGTGTAGTGAATAAATTTTTGGTGAGCTAAACATGTTGGTGAATTAAATGTGTCAATGAAATAATTGTCTGAAGTGAAACTTGTCAGTGAAACTAAGTGTTGATGAAATGATTGTAGTGAAATACCTCGTATCCAATATAATTTATATAGTCATTTTTCATTACAGCTAATATGTTAATTTAGGGTCATGAATTTATAGAGTTTAGATACCTCGGCATATTTTGATATCGAATCTGTTTTCTCCCATGTTAATAGTCACCTGATCGAGCAAGAATAAATAAAGCATGTTATAATTGAAGCACTCAAACTAATGGTCTGCCCTTTGGTTAATTTATTTTTATTTGCGCTAAATGAGCCAGTGTCTTTTTTATAATATGATACGGATAAAAAGTTCAGATAAATTTAATTCATATTTTGAACTTTGCCACTGGTCCTGCACTGTGTCACGCTACGCAGGTACCCTAATATATAATAGCAGATTAGTATAGTACAGTCATCTGATCTGTGAAATGCCTGTATAAAAAACTTTAAAGTTGGTGCAATTTGTAAAAAAAAATTGTCGGTAAACTATATTGAATACTTATATAACGTTCCTGATTTTAGCATGACTGCGTCGTGCAGCTACCCTAAGTTATGCATATGATCGATTAAAGGTTATAATCATTATAATCGCTCAATAAATTATAATTGATCGAATTAACTTTTTGAAATCGATCATATTAAGTTCGAATCTCTAATTGTAATCGATTAAACTTTATAATCGATCATAGACTTTTGATCGAATATAATCGATCAAAAGGCTATGATCGATCAAATTTCGTGATCGATCATGATCGATTTGACCAAGCAATCGGTCATATCATGTTCGATTTCAATCTCTAAATTTTACTAATTAATTCTAATATTATGCATTAAGTAAACTTGTTAAGCACCCAAAAATACATCAGATCGGCATAATTATTTTTATTTTACTTGAAATTTAGAGAATAGATGCATAATTTTGGATTTTTGATCAAAAAAGTCAAATTTAAGCATCTTTTCTCCAAATTTCCAGTAAAATGAAAACAATTCTGCTGTTTTGATATATTTTTAGATGCT
>QKWP01000987.1:157593-185190 GCA_003550325.1 Gigaspora rosea
AAAAAAAAAAAAAAAGAATAAAAAAAACGTGTAAACGCGTATTTATTTATTTATTTATTGTTTGTTTTGTTTATTGTTTTCTCCTTGCGTTCTTACTGGCAGGTAAGTATCATAGTTATAATTTTGGAGATTATCGCAGATTATTTATTAAACGGCGCCTATTTATAATCTGCAAAGATTATACTTTTTAAAAATTTGCACAGATTTTTGGCAAAAAATCTGCGAAGAACTGCAAAAATCTAAATTTTGAAAATCTTTGAAACAAGATTCTGCACTTATTTGATAAATTTGAAGATCACTACAGATTATTAATGTTTTTAATTTCCTGATCCTATTATAATCTGCGAATATTATACTTTTTAAATATTTTTACAGATTTTTGGCAAAAAATTTGCGAAGAACTGCAAAAATCTAAATTTTGAAGATCTTTGCAATTTTTTAAACAAAATTCTGCACTTATTTGATAAATTTGAACATTACTGCAGATTATTAATGTTTTTATTTTCCCGATGGTAATCGAAAAAATAAAAGAATACAAATGTCATATAAAGACATTCTGTTCGACTAGTGAAAAAAATATTTTGAGCGGTTAGATGTGCATCTCTTTTAATATTGCTATTCTACTCATGCACTAATCATAGAGCTCTGCACTATAATGAGTATTTTTTACAATCGTTTTGCTTTGTGTAATAGAATTTTTCTCTATATAGAAATCGACGTTTCCTAATTTATAGATTAATTAGTCTTGAAACTAATAGATATATGGTAATTATGTGGTAACATTTTCCATATCAAGGCAAATGGCTATTGCACAAACTCTAAATGATTTCTCTTAAGCGCTAAAATAAAAATAAAATGTTATTTTCTGCTTTGGGTCATACTAATATAATTTGCTAATACCATGCTATAATATCCGTTAGTTGGAAATAATAATTCAGAAAACTTGTGTTATCATTGTATTCCTTAATTCAAACTCATAATTGTGTTTAGAGGTCTGACTCAATGAATACTATTTACTGAATATTCACTGAATATTTGAATATTCAAATATATAATATTTCACTGAATGAATATTCGAATATTTAAAATTTCATTAAATATATTCATTGAATATTCATTGAATATATATATATATATATATATATAATTTTATAATTTTATTTATTTTTTAATAATTTATTTGCAATTTTATTGGCTAATTTAAGTGAGATATTATATAATTTTTTAAAATTGAAATATATTTAATATTTAATGGATATTCAGTAAATATTCATTGAATATTTTCAAAATTTTTGAACAATATTCGAATAAAAAAATATTGAACAAATGAATATTCAAATACTTATTTTTTGACCAAGTCAGACTTCTAATTGTGATATACCCTTTTTAGCATCTTGTAGGACAATTATTGCAATTTTATTTATTGTAACGGTTGAATTGGGAGAGTGATAAAACAATATAAACAATAGTACCAATTTAAAGCTCCAACCAATTACGAAGAGAGGGGTATAAATAAGTGAAGGGCAGTATGTAAAAGTATCAGCAATCCGAGTTGATGTTCAGGGGAATCGAGGTATCATGATATGAAGGATTTGTTCGAAGTTCAAATAGGATCGAAATCACGTAAGTAATTTAAAAAAAATTAACCAAACTTGTTACGCAGAATTCGAGTTATAATAAGCCAATATTAAGTTACAAGTCAATTCAGTCCGTCGAATTGAGTCTTGCAAGGTTTATTAAGGTTATAAGTCAAATTCAAAAAATAAGTTTATCATTATACAGTATTATTATGTTTTTATTTTCGAGTGGGACATGGAACTTACTTTGACTTTATTGAATTAAAAGGTCTTTTATACATTTTGTTGGGTTAGAGCGTTTACGCTCTTTTTTGAGCATGTACGCTCTAATTTGAACGTATACGCTTATGGTACGGTATTTACAAGTCTGTGTAATCACGTATACGCTCTTGCATGAGTTAAGCCGGGAAACATAGTGCCAAGTATGCGTACTGATTGTTTTTTTTTTTTTATGTCAAAGTTCCCGCTCTGGGTAAGAGTTTATTTAATCAAGCCTGTGGATCAAGGGTGCCTCTTTGGGCAGCCCCACAATTGTTACATTGAATGAGAGTACAACTAGCCACACGTACAACTTTTGGTTGTCTAATTGAAGTAGTTCGCCCGAAGGTTCTACACTAGTTGCCATACCTACAACCCAACTAGGAGATTGCCTATTTAAACTCTCTGGTCCAAGCTTCGCCAGGAATGGCATGTTATTATATTGGACATTTGGACAATTTGGACATTTGAACATTTGGACAATGTCCAATTGTCCAAATAATTTTGATTGGACATAGTAACTTTTTTTATTGGATATTAAAAAAAATTAATTTAATTTTGGCCTAAATTAAACTTAATTTAGGCCAATATTTACTAAAACAAAATAATTTAATATACTGTATTTAAAAAGTATACTGATAATAATAATTATTATTATAAAAATATGCATATGTACATATATATTCATACTATTGGATCAACTTAAATTCCATTTACTTACAATATTTATATTTAATATTGGCTAATAAAATATGATTAATTAAACAGAATTTTAGAAACTATAAAATGATTGTATTTCAAAAGAATAATAACAATAGTTGATTTTATTTTTAATTTTAAAATAAAGGCATATTATAAAAGAAACACACCAACACAAAAAAATTAGAAGTGGTTTATTTTTAGATATCCACAATCAACAAAAGTCGCTACATAGTAAAGTCTAAATTTTACTAAGCAAATTGAAAAAAATCGATTAAGTAACCTTATTCAGCAGGTCAAAATACACTTATCACAAAATTTTTATAAGCATTGGAGAATTTTTTATTAATTGACTTTTGATTTTTACGTTCGACGGAAAAATTAAAATTTTTTAAAAAATATATTCGCCCACAATTGACAAAAGTTATTACATAGTAAAGCCTAAATTTTACTAAGCAAATCGATTAAAATCGATTAAGTAACCTTATTCAGCAGGTCATGATACACTTATCACAAAATTTTTATAAGTATTAGAGAATTTTTTATTAATTGACTTTTGATTTTTACGTTTGATAGAAAAATTAAAGTTTTTTAAAATAATATATTCGCCCCACAATCGACAAACGTTGCTACATAGTAAAGTCTAAATTTTACTAAGAAAATCGATTAAAATCGATTAAGTAACCTTATTTAGCAGGTCAAAATACACTTATTACAAAATTTTCATAAGTATTAGAGAATTTTTTATTAATTGACTTTTGATTTTTATGTTCGACGGAAAAATTAAAATTTTTTAAAAAAATATATTTGATGAACATAAAAATTAAAAGTTAAACCATATTATTAAAATTGGCCAATAAAATTATTAGAAAATTGGACATATGTCCAATTGACAATTTGGACATATGTCCAATAATCTTACAATTTATTTGGACATTGTTCAATGCCTGAAGGTCCAAAAAATTATTTGGACATTTGGACTATGTCCAAATGTCCAAATGTTCAAATGTCCAATTAAATTTATTTGGACATTGTCCAATACCAACCCTGAGCTTCGCATGTCAATTCTACTTGTGATCACTGGTACAGCCCTCCAATACATTAGTTAGTCGAAGACAGTCCCGAATGCTAAACTACATCTCCTTAGGACTAGTTTATTCTCGCGGTATACTTGGTAGAGCAGTCCCTGTCCCACACAGGTATTACCTACACTTCGGTAACTTACACACTTACCGAGGCAAGCAACTTGCAGTCAGGGGATACCCTGCAACTGCTACCATTACCTACTTCTGCCTTTATAAGGTTCACTCCAACCCGGTACCCACTATCACTTTCCTACCGGTCCTTCACCATTTTCCCAAACTTCCAATCCAGTTGGCCCGGAAGGGTTGATCTACCTGGCATTAGGTGCCATTATGGTTTTTCTCCCCCTGGTATCTACTTCTATAATATAGGTCCTTTTCCTTCAGTACCTGATCCGGTGGCCAGGTTGGTAGACCTTGTTCCTGAGGTCAACGTCCAGTTCTTTGGCTCTAGTCCAATATTCCAGTTTTGGTAGCACCGTTAAAGATCTTTGCTACTTTCTTACTCAGGTCTTGCCAAATGAGTTTCCGTTTCCCTGGTCCCTTGGATTTATCTGTGTCATGAGGCACAACTTTGCCTGCAAGCTCCCATTCGAGATGGTTACCAAGAACTACAGATGATGTACCCAACCGATCGACAGGAAACGGTTACTGGAACACAAGTCTTATTTTTCAAAAGCGTCGCCAGTGGGATTTGAACCCTAGACCTGCCACTTGGGGTGACAACTTACCAACTTCTCTAAGTCGCCACACCCTTTGCGTACTGATTGTTTATTCAGTATAGTATATATTTATATTATAGAGTATACTTATTATACTGTAGAGTATACTTATTTATACTTGTGAGTACAATACTCTAAAAAAATTTCTTTATACTTGCAAGAATACATAATATTTTTAACGATAAAGCTAGGGTTCGATTAATACCAGGGTATGTAATATGATTATGTTACATGAGATCATCTTCCGTTTAGGGTGTCCAGGATTATGCGAAAGCATAATATGCGTATAATTTACTAAAATTTTGCATCACATATGCTTCGCGTAATTCGACCAAAAAAAGCACTCAGATCACATTGCTGAAATATGCTTGCTTGGTTTAAATTCATTCAGACAAAGTAATATATGTTCTGAAAAGTTCTGATATAGAAAATAAATGAACGTAAATAGTGCATGGACTAGAAAAACCCTTCCGAAAGGTAGTTTCTATTTTGAGAAAATAGCAATTAATTGTTTGTGAAACCTAAATTATACCACTGAATTTTTTGTTTATTTTTAGATATCAATTACTGAATAAACAATGTCATGTAATGATGAACCACTGATTGACCAATCTAATTTAATTGAGACGTCAATCTTTGGTTGTAAATCTATTTTTAGAACACGATCGTTAAAAAATTGGTTTACATTCAAGTTAAAATATCTTGATAAATTATTATATTAACGTAGAATAAAAAGTGAAATACATATATATATATAAACTGGAACTTTAATTTGAATCAAAACTCTTATTTTTTTAAAAAAAGTGTCGGAGGGGGGTTTTCCTAGTCCATTGCCCAAATTACGAGTATAGTCGAGATAAAATTTTCAGTAAGGGTAGTGACATATATTATATAATATAATTTTGCTATACCCTTTACCTCCCTCCCCCTACATAAGAAAAATTTGATTGGCTATTATTAACTTCTATATTTAACGTAAGATTTCAGAGACCCCCTAAAATATTACGTAATATCTGTCACCACCCTTAAGTAAAATTTTTAATTTTTTAAAAAATTTTTTGCCTACAAAATCGTGCAATTTGATTGGTTAGAATCAGTGTGTGACATATCACAGGCGCAACAAATTTATATTTCTTTTATAATATATTATATTAATAAATTTAAAAATAAAAATTTTTGTATAATTAAACCTCTATAAATACAACTTGTAAGGACAAGCCTACAATGTGTTTGGATTTAGTGAGAGCCAATTAAATTGCAGCTTTAAAAATTAGATCATAAAGTTTGTATAACTTCTACTACAAACTGTATAACCTATCTTAAATACTAAAATTTAATTGACTACGTGCATTTAGAGTGATTAGTATGATATAAAATGTTATTTAAGAGAATATGCATTTACAGAATATAGAACATGCATTTAGTACTAATAACATTATATGGACAAAAAAAAAGCATTTAGAGTATTACATTTATAGAAGTTGCATTTATGGAGGTCTGACTGTATAAACATAGTGAAAATAACAATTTTCTATGTGAAATAGTAGATTTCTAATTATATTGCAAAACATTATAATAGTTAAAAATTTTTGAAAATTTGCTAGAGACTTTTTATAAAAAAAAGTGATTATTAATAAATCTATTTATAAATTATATATTATTTTATAATGAAATTAAAACATGGGTGACAGTCTATTTAGATAATTGTAAGAAACTAATTTTTACAGTATTCCTTCGAAAATAAGCACCCCTTTTTGGTTATAAGGTTGCTTATTTTCAGGTACTTTAGTAAAATAAAAAATATCTTCACAAAAAACAATATATAAAATCGACCATAATAACCATATGATCATCTCTTGTGATTTTTCTTGTCACGATTATCATTTGACTGTCATCATTTCATCATCTCTATTATCTCTCGTAACCAAGATCGTGATCGAACTTGCTAGAAATAGATGATCATTATGCATTAACTTTAAAATCTTGTAAGAAAAAAAAAATTAACAAAACAAACCTTAACTTTGAAATCTAATAAAGAGAGAAAACCGTATGTGACCTCAAGCATCAATTTTTGAAGTCTAGAAAAAAAAAAAAAAAAAGTCCGTTTAACAGTGCAAAAATGGGTTAATCAACTCGAACACCAAACCAAAGAAATTACTCTAAGCCAAGCCAGAGAAGCATTCTCAGACCAGATCAAGGAAACGTTCTTAGGCCAAGTCAATAAAACATTTCCAAGCAGGTGCCGGTGAAACTGCTGCATGAAATCTTCATCGTGCTCATATAGGTTATGTATGCACTTGGGTTAAGAATTCATAGGAAAGAATTTTTAATGAAATAATTGTAGAATCTTAAAATTTCAGATGATTTAAGTGAATCAGATTCTGATTTAGAAATTATTGATCTTGCGATGCCGACTATGATGATAATATCTTCATTATACAAAATTCTGCTGAAATTGGAAGTTCTACTGCAATAAATAATCTTGGATATTGCTGTCCAAATGGAGTAGAAATCAACGATAGTGATAAAAGTGATGAAAGTAATAACGTTGATAGTAATGGCTATATTAATGACAATTATGATTTCGATGATGCATAATTAAGGTAATATATAATTAAGGTAATTTAGTGATTGAAACTTTTATTTTAATAATGTACGTATTGTGATAATAATTAAATTAGTTATATAGAGTGCACGAATTTTTACAATTGTACGATTAATTGGGTTAACTATTCAAAGTTGAAGTTAAAGTCATTGGGGTATGAAATGAAAAAAAAAAATGTGGTTAAAAAAAAAAAAAAGAAATAACAGTTACCGGTGCTTTATTGGGTGGAATATAGCTTAGAATACAAAAAACATTCTTAAATGTAATGCAATTTTTTTTTATTAAATTTGATTCTTAATCGCGCAACTTAATAAAAATAAAGTTTCCCTGTAGCAGTGTTACTTTTGAAATATTTGTTGTATGCGCTTGAAATAACTTATATATATATATATTTATTTTTTATTTTTTATTTTTTTTATTTATTAATGTCAAGTACAGAAATAGGATAGTAAGTTACAATTATATCAGGATGATATATAAAGAAATACTATATTTAAAATTTCTAACTAATCATCTAATGATCTATGCAATAGAGCAAGCCTATCACTTGCAGTTAGGGCTAACTATTAAACTGCTACAGAAAGAAGATGTGATATTTCACCTCATACTTTTCTATTTTAAACTAAAAGGTTAAATTTTTAGTTTAAGAAGGCTAGAGGAAACCAAACCTTATATTTTAATTATTTATATACGCTAATATAAGTATGCATTAATAAAATTCGTGGTTTTCTATTTGCTTTGGGGTGCTTATTTTCAGGTATATATGAATTGCAGGAGGTGCTTATTTTCGGAGATGCTTATTTTCGGAGGAATACGGTAATTGTAATATGCATAATGAGTATAAAAAACATTTTATTAATATAATTACTTATTATCTGTTATTATATTGATAAAGATTAGTTAAAATAAAAAAATTCAAAGATATTTAATTTTCATTTTATAGTGGCCTATCATATTATTATGGGCACTTTTTAGGTGGGCATCGATCAAAATCGAGTAAATAAATGCAGTATGAAGTTTATATTGTGTGACCGGCTGATCTAATGGTACAACATACTAAAATTTTACACAATTTCATTACATCATACAGAAGTTATACAAAAAAAATTCCAAAAATTTGATTTTTTTATTTGTACAAAAGTAAAAATTTTACATTTTTTTTTTGATAGGTTCACCCTAGTTTCTATATAAGCATCAATCTGATTAGGAATGCTGGCGACTAGAGTGCGGGATGAGCTGGGCTAAGCCTGGAAACTCGCAGGCAGGTCCAAGCTTTGGTCCAGTTCGGGCCTATAATTTTTGAGCCCGCTATTGTTCCAAATCGGGCTTGTTAATTATCGGGCCGGGCTCAGGCTTTATAAAAAAGCCCAATCAGGCCTGACAATACCCAGTAAACTTATGTAGTAATATAATAAAGAACTAAGTAAAATGTAGTAACACTTATTGCTTAGAATCGTTTGAAGATTTCTTGGTCACATAGCTTGATCATGATTATCGAACCATAGGAAATTTATTGAGAGTAATTAATAGTATGAGTGTAGCAATTAAATATGTATGTTATTAAGAACTGCAACATCGATGCCTACTAACAGCATTCCTGCTATACAATACCATCACAAGAAGTTCATTACAAGCAATACAACTCCTGCATGAAGATTACAAGCTGACTTCAGAAGCAGGAATTTGATCAGTGGAAGATTAAAAATAAAGGAGTAACAATAAGAGTAGCACATACTTGGCGCAATAAATAATCAGGTATCAAAAGAAACAGATAAGCACAAATCTGAGCAAGATCTTCCAGTACTGAAAAGCGAAATTCTCATTGCCCACCAACCTCCAAACAGAAAAATATGTACTTTCATCATTTCATTTGCTTCGCTAGGCAGAAATGATCCTACTAGCAATTATGATTGCTTTTGTCATAGGATGTCACCCCTGCATAAATCATCTGCTAGCATAGTCCAAATAGTGAATGTGTAAAGCAAATTTTTTTTATAGCTACTAATGCTAATTAGTAATTATTAATATAAATCAATGTTAAAAAGACTTTCTTTTATAGTATTATAAGAATGACTTCCTTTATAAGTATTATATAAGAACATTTGAAACAAAATTTGAATAATCTAGGAAAGTTAACTCAGAGTTTTTTTCATTAGTATATACATGTAAAGAATTAAGCTTCAGAAACCAAGCGAGAGTGTCTGGTATAAAGTATAAGTTAGAAAATGTACAATTATAACTATAACTATTTCTAACCTGCCCCCAAGTGTAATCACTTTTATATATAAATATACATTAGGGGAGTAACAAAAATCAGGTGATTTTCTAGGAGAGGGTGTCAAAAAAAGTTGAAATTATATATAAGAACCTGACTATATGTATATTAAAAAATAGAGGGGGTAGGCCTCTGATAAAAATAATCAGGTGATTAATGACACTGCTCCTATATATTTAATATAATATATGTTTTTATTAATATTTTAATATTAACAAAAAATTACATAGCAACTCAGGATCGCCAATATAATTTTCACCATCACGTGATAATTGATGAAATAAGCCAATAATAAATCTCGATTTGGTATAATATTATATGATTATAAAAATTTATTGTTTTGCCAAAAATCGCTTATAACTCAAATTTGCATGAGAAACCATCTACTGCGCATTAACAAAAACTTACTCTTAAAAGATTTTACAATCAACTCTATCACTAAAATAGGCCCTAGCCATAACATAAACAAACTTAGAAAAATTTGTCAAATATTATATATATAAACCAAATGAATATACATACGTACATATATATGTACGAGATTATTGCAGATCAGAGCAAATCCGTATAAACAGTAGTATAGGACAAATTTAAGATCTATACCATACCGATTAGCTATAATTCCTAACCCTAACCCTATACCGATCAGCTATAATTTCTAACCCTAACTCTAATATATATTACACCGGATCAGTATAGTATAGATTTAAAAATTCGGCCTATACTATACGGATTTGCTTACCTATACCATACTGATTTGCGAAATACCTTGTATGCACGTACTCACTTTTCTATGTTGCACAATGCAAATCTAAAAGAGTTCACTTAAAGCCTAGCATCTTATATGCTAATTCGAGCAATTAAGTTTTTAGTGCTGTATTATATAAAAGTGTTAAGCTTTAAGCTCTCTAAAAAAAAATCAACTAACATATGCTCTTCGATTTACCTAATTCTCTCTTTGATCTACATCTGCTTAGTTACATATGAGAACTTAAGATTAAACTAGCTTTGAACCAAATTTTAACAATTTAACTCCAAGTAGCTTAAGAAAATTAATATAAACATACGTACAAGCAATACATATAAGCAATACATATTAACAAATACACATAAACAATACATATAAGCTAAACATTGATCTAGATCAAAAGCTATGCACATCCCTAATTATTACTTTAGTTTGGATATCATGGAGCATAATGACTGATTTGCTTGCAGTTTTGGCAATGCCTTTCTTCCTTCTTATTTCTAATTGCCTTTTTAGATAATTCACCACTGGACTTATATCTTTTAGGTTGTCGACCTTTGTTATACCCGTAGTGGATCTTCAACATCTCCAATATAACTCAAATTGACATTTTCTTCTTGATCAGATACACTCTTCTTTGTTTTTTCAATAAAGTGCTCTATCTCATTTATGAATTCATCAACTTTATTAGCACAAATAGCCAAGTCAAGTGCCTTTTTAGCGTATCCCATACCAAAGCCATATTTTTGTTTAGGACCATTCAACTGTATAACATTAGATGTTTGCTTAAACCTCGCAAGATGCTGACATGACAAGGGTTGAGGCAACTCATTTGACTCAATTTCTTTAATTTGATACATTGGTACACATGCCTCAACTTGTTTGTTATCTTTGTTTGTTATTTTTACTATTATTGTACCAACGTCTAGAGATAAGTAAAATATGGAAACGTGCATTATTTGAATAAGACATAACCTGAAAGAAATGTCTACACACGAGACCACGATTGACAAGCCAAAGGCACGTGTATAAGTGTGACTGTCATTGAATATGATAGTATACTGTGGATCTGATTGCTGTTTCCTATGTCTAGTTATTCTCCAGACTTCTTAAACACAATCCTTAGATATGCCTTCGAGTATACATGAGGACGAAAGCATTTCGAGTTCTAAAACCCGAAATTAAAATTTGAAGACGAAATTGTTTTTGACCTATTTTACTTGAAAGATGAAATTATTTGATACTTTTTTTGAATAGATGAAATTATAAGGAACATATCTATATAAATTTTATTTGCTCTTTCTTATAAAAAATTTTAATTTTCTCTAATGAAGACGAAATAGGCCTTTTTCAAAAATCAATTTTGGTGGCATCACTACCTTCACGCAAGAAGGGAAACAAAGACTGAGGTTGATCATAGTTGTCTTCCCTTGCCATTTCTTGTTGGTAAGAATCATCCGTTGTCTAGGGCAAAAAAAATATTATAAAACTAATCTAAACTTTTCAATTCTAACCCTGATTTTAAATATTCTTATCTCTAAAAGTGCTAACCAACTATCAACTAATACAGCATCATAACACATTGACTAAGCCATTTGATCCTGTTGTTTTTGAAGTATTTGCAGCGTGAGATATTTCTTCAAAATCTTAACTAACTCAGGGAAGTATTCATCCATTATAGTTGGTATACCTTTTGTTAGTATTTCATTTTTGCACTCGGTTACTGGTAATACTGCTCTTTTTGACTGTTGAGTAAATATTATTTGAATCTCCTCAACAATGTCCGTTAGCTGTGAAGTTCTGCATAGCCTATCCTTAATAGTTTTATTAGTTACTTCAGCTCACTGGGTACTTTGAATTCCTGCGGTAAAATATCGATTTATGGTATAACTCGTCCAACTAGTTTTACAAGGATATAAAACGTTCATAAGATAACGTTCACATGCTGGATATTTATTAATAAGATTTTCCCATTTAGGTTCAAATTTCTTATGACATAAAGTATTATGCATCTCCAGGAGTTTAGTACGAAAAGTTTCAAATTGTTCATGTAGAGTTCCTTTAAGCTTCTTTCTTAAGTTTAAATCAATATGAAAGATACAATGAAGATGGCGTGTATCTAGATAGTTTTTTCGTACAGCTGATATTAGGGCAAGATCAGCGTCTGAATATAGTACCGTAGGTGCAATTTCATACAAATTTTTCAACTTTTGCAAGACCCAGGTAAATGTTAATTCAGTTTCATCCTCAATGATTGCTGATGCCACAATCAAATTCCTGAAATTATTATTAACCGCTATAAATAACATCAATATCATGTCGAACTGGTTAGTCTTGGATGTTGTATCAACGATTACAACATCATGATATCGTTCATAAGCACTAATTTGGTCAGAAGCCATCCAGAACAACAAATTACGCCATCTTTTATCTGACTCAAAACGCGGTTTAACTATCCACATTGGATCAGTTTCTTTCTTTGAATATAACTCTTCAAGCAGTCTACATGCATCATTTTTATTAGGTTTTACTTGACTCTTAAATCGTTGAATTGCATTACTTAGATTATTCTTATTAATAACACGGCCCAGAAATGATGCAACTAACAAATTATATTGGGTTGATAACCCCAAGTTTCCATTAACAGTCCAGAACTTGACTTTTTCAGACATTTCATGTGTTAGCTTCCGATATTTAGTTGCCGTTTCAGTAATAAGGGCATTCATTTCATGACTGTGTTTCCCTACAATGCTATTAATACGAACACCTTTTGACATTTTAGGAAATGACAAATTAATATGCCATGGGCAACCGATCATTTCAGAATCTCTGTTCCTTCTATTTTCTGCCAAAATAGCCTTTTCAGGCTCATGTGTCCGAGCATGCGAACATTTATATGTTCGTCGTCTTGTTATAGTATTATCATCAGGATTAATGATCTGTTTTCTTTTTCAAAAACTGAACCCCTTTGCTTTGCATAATCAGTAAGGTATGTTTCAGCAAGTTCCTATGTATCAAACACCATTCCTTCATTTAATACTAATAGATTATTTTGTTTTTCTATTTTCGCTTTCTTCATTTTCATTACCTTCCTCATCATCACCTTCATATTCGTTACCTTTCTCATCATTATAATTTCTATGATCGACATCTTCTGGTTGAACCTCAACATCTAATTCAGCAGACATATTACTAACGTCATGGGCATTGACGTAAGACGATGAAGCACTATTATTAGATTCGTAGGCGCTAAAATAAGGTAATAATAAGGTATTTGCACTATTATTATATTCATAGGCACCTGGATAAGACGAAACGTCATAGTCATGATCATTAAAAGAAAAGGCGTTTGCAACATCAAGCTCGTAGGTATTAAAATGAGGTGGCAAAAGAGCACTTGTAATGTTTTGTTCGTGGTTGTCAACATGAGAAATGTTTGTTTGATTATAATTGTAGGTGTTGTAGTAAGGTGACGATAGTGCCTTGCGCATTTGATTTGTGTCAAAATAAGCAATCGACGAAGTGTGATGAAAATTCTTGGGTTTCATAGTTTGTAAATAGCGCGAAACTTTGGCAGTTAAATCTTGGCTAAAACGGGCCTAGGCGTGGTATAGGGCAAACTGTGTCTAGATAAAACGGGTTATATGTGTAGTAGTTAGTGAAATATGTTTGAGTAAAACGTGTTACATGTGTGGCATAAAGTGAAATATGTTTGAATGTAAAAGAAAAAGATTAGTAAGCTATTAAAATTTTAAATTTATATCAAAATTAATAAACTATATGATTAATAAATTTTATAGGTGATATCACATATGTGAAATCACCCCGGGTTAAAATTAGGTATAAACTATAATGACTATCTGGAAAAAAATATTAGGTAAATCTATAAATACAACATACCGTTAGCAGTTAGTGTAATAAAAATTTTAAAGTGAATTTTTACGTTTACTATAATAACTATTTGTACCATTTTCACTAATTTATTAGGCTGCAAGTATTTAGAATTTAGCATATAGTATTATTAGTATTATTTAATACTGTAATACTATATATTAACTCAGTATGACTTAATATTTTGTAATTGTTTTTCCTTTGTTTAAATACTAATCATGTACGTAATTAATTGTATTTACTTTTAGATTAAATAATTTGATATCCCTTAAACTGTAATCCAGGCAAATTTGCCTGGATTTTTTTAGTAATATTACATTTTTTTAAATAAAATAAAAATTTATTAAGCATATGGGGTATACTTTATTTATAGAATATTTTCTTTAAAATATATTTTATAAACTTTATTATGAAAATTTTTTAAAAGTATTAATAAACTTTAAAGCAATAAAAGTTTAAAGTTTTTATTTTAAAACTTTTACTATAAAATTTTTCTTTAGGTTTTCTTAAATTTTATATGTTCCCGTCTATAAAAAAAAATTTTCACTTCTAATACAAGTCCTAATGTTTACAAGTAAATCACAAAAGTTGCAATAATAAAAGTTGTAATCCTTTTTATAAACTATATCATTCTATTAAATCAGAAAGCTAGAGCTAATATTTATAGAGTTCACCAAGAAAAAGTAGATAATTTTTTTGGATAAAAAATTTTTTAAAATTTGTTTATTTTTAGCTTATTAGCAATTTAAACTTTTTTTCTTATAATATAAAATTAAATACTACTATAATATAATCCTTATTTTCAAATATTATCAAAAAAAAATTTAATTAAATATCTAAAGTTTTAAAAAATATAGATCATAAGCATATTTATAGCAATTTTCTAGGCAAATTTGCCTGGATTTGCTTACAGTTTAAGGGATAATATTTATAGAAAATGGACAATAGTATGCTAATACTGTATATCCTAAATTAGATATATTAGATTTGAATTACTTTTACTTATTATATAGAAATATAAAGCATTTATTCTGCGAGAGAAAGTCCTGAAACACTAATTGTTAACAAAAATTCTGAGGCAAATACTGTTAATGAGAGCCATGAAGTAACTATTATTAACAAAAAACGTAAAACATACAAAAAACCATCTTGGGTGTTCAAAGAAAAACACTTTATATCTAATCCTTCAAAATGTATAAATTTGGCTTATTATTTATAATTTTCTATTATTGGTTAATATTTATAAAATATAATTTTTTATATAGTTGGTTATGTTCAATGTACACATTGCAAAAACAATTTAAAGTATAAAAGTGAATCTGGAACTAGTTCCTTAATTCAGCATATGAAAAACACAAAATGTAAAAAATATTTTAAAGTTGACAAATCACAACAAGTATTGAAATTAGATATATCAGATCTTACTACATATAGATTTTCTCAAGAAAGAAGTCGTAAAGACTTGTCAAATATGATTATAATGCATAAATACTTATTTCATATGGTCAAACACGAAGGATTTTTAACATTTGTAAACAACTTACGGCCAGAATTTAAAATAATAAGTAAGTGGACAATACGTGAAGATTGTAGTAATATTTTTAGTGATCTTAAAGTAAAGATGCATACAATGATACAAGAGGCTCCCAAATATTTGAGTTATACAACTGATTTATGGACATCGATTCAAACTGTTGGATACATGGTAGTTATATGACTGTTACATGTCACTTTATCGACAGAGAATGGAAACTTCAAAAAATAATTTTAGTGTTTAGGAAAGTCCCTGTACCACATATGGGTATCTCTATTAGCGAAACGCTTTTTAACTGTTTTAATGATTAGTAAATACTTTAAACCTTAAATAAATATTAAGAGGTAAATCACAGTTAAAAAGTATAAAAAAATAGTAGTAGAATTATTAGTCATATTGGAGAATTTGCAGAATTAGGTTTATATGAGTTTGTAGAACAATTTAATTATGTATCATTATTGTTAATTACTCCTTGTATACAACCATATGACAAAAAGTCACTAAAATTTAAGTTCGTATTACAAATTTATATAAACTCAATTCTGCAGTTTTTTTCATGACTATATAAATTTTAATTACTGTTAGAAACTTTTAATATAGAATTTTTCGTCAAGTTTTATATCCTTTAGTTACAATTTATTGCAAATTTTATAATTGTAAAAATACCAACTATTACTAAAAAAAGTATTTAATAAACTATTAGGTATATAACATCAAAAATATTGGCAATTACGATGCTGTGATAGCTAATATAAAATGTAAACTTGATAAACAGAATATGCTTAACGCTAACAGATATTTATTACACCAACGCTGTTGTGCCTATACATGTTGGCAAAATCCCGACTTACTATAGTTTGGGATTTGTCCGTCATCCCAAATCCCAAATCCCAAATTCTAGTATAACTAATATCTCAAAAACTTTATTAATAATCTTTATTTAAACAAATCATATATATTCTTATAGTTATAAATAATATATTTACAAAATATTAAGATTATTTATTTGATTTAATCTTTTATAAATAGCAATTGTTTTTTTATTATTTGGAATTTGTCCGGGTTTTGCCAGCATGTATAGTTGTGCCCACATAGTGAACCTTATAGTTAACAATAGTTTAAAAAAAGTTAAAAGTATCATATACAAAATTCAAGAATGTGTAAAATGAATTGATGGTTCGCAACATAGACTTCAAAATTTCAAAGATGCTATAATCGGGTGTGGAAATCAACTTGCATCAAATCGGCAACCAACACTTGATGTACACACCTATTGAAACTCTGTATACCTAATGCTTATGTTTACTATTCCTTATAAAGATATGTTTGAGCGTCTTGCATTGCGAGATACAGACTTTGGTCAAATTATGCTTTCCAATAAAGACTTGGAAAAATCTAAAAGCATTTAATATTTCCTAAAACTATTTTATGAAGGCATTTTTTTTTTATTAAATGTAGTTTTATTGTTTTATATGAATACCGTCAAAGAAAATTTTAGCAAATATAATTGAAAACCTGATAATAGGTTTTCCTTTGACAATACTCATTATAATAGTTAAACTTGATATACTGTGCTAACAGCTAACTTATTATTTATTTTATAGTTACGAATCTTATTTCAGGAAGCACATATTCCATAGCTAATATTTTTCTTTCTCATGTGATAAAATTAAATTGCATCTTGAATGAAATGTTGTTAATCCGGATTTATTTATTTGTTAAATGGTAGTACTAATGCAGTCTAAATATAACAAGTATTGGTCAGATATGACTGACATGTATTGCATTGCTTCTATTATGGATCCTCGCAATTGACTCACATATATAAGCAAAAAATGCACTTATTGAATATTAAAGCAGAGGATAGAGCCAGCCTTCACTACAAGGCGGGCGATAGCGAAAAGAAAGATAACCTTCTTTACTAACTAAATATCATTGAAACAACTTTGCCTCACAATCATGTTATCATGAAATACCTGCATCAAACAAGATACAACAAGGGCTATACAATCAAATGACAAATTGAACATCTGATTTCGCAATAATGATCGCCCTGTCACTTCGTTGACAGGCTTTTCAATAAATTTGTTCTCATGAGAACATAAATCTTAAAATAGATTTCCAACACTGGTTAAGGCTGTATATTGATAATTAATAAAGTTATTTTATTGTCAATCAATAAAAATACGCAACTGATTCGTATAGCTCTTCAACATCGCACTTATCCTAACTGCCTAATTGATGATCACATGTAACCAAAACCTAGAAATATATCAGATATATAAAATATACAACGTGTAACATAATAGCATGAATATTTAAGTCAGATCTTAATTGAGTTATATTTCTAGATATAATTCTGTTCATGCATACACTCACGTTCCTGGTTTTGCGTGACAACCTATCCAAAGTTATTTGGTAGAATGATATTTATAAATTGGGATATGAAAATAATTTATTTTAATATTCCTTTAGAATTAGATATATAGCGATAGACTTTTATCAATGTAAAAATCATGCAAAAATTAATATGTAAATTTAATATCACGTTAAATTTCTGCTAATATAATCTATTTTTTAATATTTTAAAAAACTCGGTGAAAATTCGAATATTTGGTCAAAATTTTCACCGAAGCTTGAAACTTTAAAAAAGTTAAAACTCATCGATTCACAATCTCTAAACGGGCAAATCCTTATTTTTTTTTCAGAAAATATTAGAGAAGTGGAAAAATGCTGCGAGAAATATAATACAAAAAACTAAAAACTCAATGATCTAATACAAGATAAAACTATGTGTATTACAAATGAACTATATATTATTCAGCATCGCGGGATAACATACGTTCTTTAATTTTCATTTATTATATAAATTCAAAGGCATTACTAATTTTGTTAATGAGTAAAGTATTTATATAAAACACGGAAAATTGTAAAATGAAGTAGAATTTTTTAAAATTATTGTGTTAGAGTTTACTATCCTGAAATTAACTATGTACTATATTCCATTGAATATGGTAAAAGTCACTATTCGTACATTCAATTTGTTTTTTTTTTTTAAGAGCACCAGGTATGCCACAAAGGAATAGGTTTGCCAAACTCTTTCTGCATCGACACCATTTCCCAAAATCTTTCTTCGTGGTTCTTGTGGGGCTTCGGAATGGTGACCTTTTTCAAACCAGCGAACCCGATTCTTCTAGGTTGTTTATCCTCGGGCGGAAGACCTATGCAAAATCTGTTCGGAGTGAAAACACCCAATGGATCATAATGATTTTTAATTTGGCACAATCGTTGGTATTTTTCTTCTGAATCGTAATAATACTGATGATTGGAACTCAAGTCCAAATCGTACGAGCCCCACAAAACGCGATGGTCTTGTTCGCTAAATTTGGCTTTCGGATTTCCAACCCCCTCCTTATCGTTTTGTTCCTGCCATGTCGCCGCCTCTTCGTATAGGTGGGCATGATAAAATGCATCATTCGTCCAGCAAAGGTTTGTGTCTCGCCAATTGAACGATGTGGGACTGTTATTTCCATTTTTGAAATATCGCGAGTTGGAGCCACCATAATGCTGAACTTGTACTGATAAGTTCAAATTCTGCTTGTATGCATTATCTATTCGATCGACAATCCAATTTGTCCACTTGAATTTCTTGAGCCTTTCGGCACTGGAATTGGACGCGTATACACGCTTGACGTACGGAAGATCGAACTCCCGTGTGATTGGAAAAATCCAGTGACCTGTCAACGTGGACATTGGTGTATGTATGTTGTCACTGACTGCTTCTATCCCTTTACCAGCAGCCTTTCGAACTTTGTTGATGAAAGCCGGGTTATAAGTTTGCTTATCTCCTTGAAGATTGGCCCACTGTACGAAAACAATGATAGATCGAGGCCAAACTACCATTTGTTGACCCACCTCTTGTGGAGTCCCTTTGTTATTAAATTTCTGGTCGTAGCTTATCTCATTCGGAAAAATAGCTGGCGGAGTTTCTAAAACTGTGACACAATAGTCGTAATCGGCTGGGAAATTGTCATCTTCGACCATCTCCACCATGACATCCAACAAGGCCTTGAGACTTTTACTGCTGTATGGGTACATGGCTCTGAGACCGCGAGAATTTCGGTGGTCTTCGTCTTTGAAAACACGCAGCGTGACATGAGTAATCACACCAAAATTTCCAGGACTCCCACCCAACACGGCAAAAAACAAATCCTTATCCTTATTATTGTTCTTTTCAACCCAACGAATTTGACCATCGGCGGTAATAATGCGGAATTTTTCGACATAATCTGAGAGGAGCCCGAAACTTCTGCCTAACATACCGTATCCTCCAGTTTGGACATGCCCACCTAGATTGACGTATTTACATTGACCATGTGGCACAAATCGATTTTTATCCCTAAGTTTGGCATTGAAATCACCTAACGAGTAGCTGACACCGAACGTCACCAACGTACAATCCTCATTTTCCCAATTAAAATCCTTCGGATCCCTTGTAGGAAACTGGATTGGATCTTTGTTGTATGTCTGGGATAAATCGAGTTGAATGTTTTTTCCACTTGTTGACGACGCACCACAATATTGATGACCTCCTGTGCGCACGGCTACAGCAATTTTATTATCTCTCGCGTACTTGATGGCATTTGTCACATCTTCATCATCTGCTGGCTGTATAATAACCACCGGCCTAACGATATCCTCCTCCAAGTACGAGCTCGATGCATACTGATAACTTTGTTGCTCGTAGTCATCATCACCGCGTTTGGTTACTTTGCCCTTGAAGATATCAGGAATGGGAAAGTCGGACATTTTAATTGCAAATTTTTTGAAAGTCAAACGTTGAGGAAAAGCATGTTTTAAATATGAAAGAGTTGGGGCAAAAAATTTTCCGCTTATAGACAAGTTACTCACGAGAAAAATTTAGCATTTGTTTTGATATTGTATCAACTTGCCATTGATGCATGTATACGTAATTGAATACAAAATAACATATCCGCTTTGATATTGTCATTTATGCAAAGTGGAGTACTTTACGAAAACCTTAATATTTACTGTTGTATAATCATATAACGGTTATACATATAAATTATAATTAATAATTGAATTTTTATAATTTGGTGCACCCTGCACCATAGTACACCCTCTATTGTAGCAAATATAAATAATGGTTAGGGTTAGGGTTAGGGTTATTGTAGCAAATATAAATAATGGTTAGGGTTAGGGTTAGGGTTAGGATTAGGATTTGGATAGAATTATAATTTAAAGTAACATCATGAGAAGAGCATTTGTCATTAAACATGCAATAAGGGTTACCCTAGTAAATTTCGAGAAACATAAACGGGGTGCACCATTTTTTAAAATCCTTTATAGAATTTAATTTATAATTTATA
This sequence comes from Gigaspora rosea, assembly GCA_003550325.1. NCBI lineage: Eukaryota > Fungi > Glomeromycota > Glomeromycetes > Diversisporales > Gigasporaceae > Gigaspora > Gigaspora rosea. Next base: position 178,375 of record QKWP01000987.1, read on the forward strand.
ATTTATAATTTAATATAAATTCCTAAAAAAATAAAAAATAAAAAAATTCTAACTATACACTACGAGTATGAAACACGGATATTAATTATTTACAAATCCGTGCAACAAACCAAAAATTAAGCCTGATTAAGGTACTAAATTTTGACGAGGAATATTTTCTGAAGTAGGTTTTATAATCAGGATTTTGAGATATCAATATACACAATATTGTATTTTTTCAATATTTATTAATTAAATTTATTTTTTTACAAAAATGTATATTGTAAAATACTAAAATTTCAAGTTATTAATAATAGCTTTCATACTGTAGAGAAAATCAACCAAATTGTTTAAATTAAACTTTAGATATTTACTTTGAAACCAGTTTTTCAATCTTTTTTTCTGGTTCTAAATAAAGTCGTAGTGCTTACTTTTTTTTTTTGTTTTAATATATAGGCTATAAATAAAGGTTATAACTCTAATATCGGTAAAATTAGGCTTAAAAAATTTTTTTTAAACTTTTTACTCTATTTGTTTTTAATTTCCTTTTCAAAAGATAGACTTCTTGTGTAATGTAAATATCTCTTGTATTTGTATGATTATTACTTGTACATAAATTATATTTAACCTTTTATATATTTTGTTCAATTTTATACAAATTATATATATCGATATGAACTACAAAAAAATTTTCTTCACAAAAAAATTAATCTTTCACGAACTATTGGTCAGATTATATTATTTTGGTACCATTCTCATCGAGACGAATCGGGATCAATAGTTCGTGAGATAATTAAATTTTTTGTGAAGAAAATTTTTTTGGCAATTTCGTTCCTTTTTCCACGGATTTAAATCATTACACAAGTACTAAAATATTACATAACCAGCATTGCATCTACATGACCCAAAAGTATATCCTTTTTTTTTTATTATATAGTTATTTTATGCTTTAACTTATAGCTCAAAACTATAATCATCATTTAGTGGCTAAAAGAAGGCTTAAGATAGAGCTTCCTTTTAACTACTAAATGATGATAATGGCTTTGAAATTCACCGAGCTATAAGCTGCCTAATTTCTATTGACGGCAGACCATATATTTATAAATTATTTATTTATTTCAATATAAATTATTAATTAAGGTTAGGGTTAGAGTCGGTGTTTATAGTGTTAGTAACGCGACAGGGTCACCCTAGTAAAACTTTGAGATATTCGAGTTTTTATAAGAGGGTGCGCTGTGTACAGGGTGCACAACTAGTCAAGTCCTAAAATTAAGGTGTTTCATGTCCCAATTAAAATTTTACACTCTAATCATGTGATCAATAATGGATCGGATACGTAACTTAAACTAGTTATTTAATTATAAAACCTATTCTATTTATTTAATGTACTGCTGTACTGTACAGTACATATTTCATTATATGCTACAAAAGGGGGTAAAAAGACGAATTTTCAAAAAAATTTTTTTATATCATACAAATCAATCTATATTACAAGGAAGGGCTGAGGGATAAAAAAATTGCATGTGCCAAGTAGTCTTCCTGTATAATTATGATACTAATTAGTCTATAAGTAACGAAGTGATATTTTGATTTGCGAATTTATTGATTTCGTAATCGTGCATATATGGGGATGGGCCAAAAAAAATTTTTTTGCCTACATGTGCATAAATACGTATTGTATGATCAAATTCGTGGAGAATAGGTAAAGATTCTGCAATATGTAATTGAGAATCCTGTTAATGGTTTCGTATACGGCGGTTTTTTTTTGTATTTTTAGTTAATCAGAAAGGCGTAATCCTGTTAATGATTATGAAGGTTTGTCCTGATAAATAACTGGAAGACATAAAAAAAATCATTAATGATTATAAGCCACGTATTATTTCAAAATTGACTACCGGTATAACCCCTTAACTCCGTGCTGGAGGCACGGTCTAATATGCTAGTTTTTAAAATAAGATTTAGATCATTTTTTACTTGAAACACTAAAGCTATTTTCTTATAACTTATTATACTATATATATATTTATGACATAAAAATTGATTTTCTGAAGATCTTTTGTTTTTTTTTTGTTGATTTACCCGCACACAAGCTCACATATACAATAAACATTTACATCTAATTTCACCCTATCAGTATTAATTTTGTGTTACCAAGCAACTTTTGACATGGAACGAAGAAATGAATAAATTAAACAAATAAGTTACTGTACCATTCCGAAAAATAATCGGAGGAAATTTCTGAGATTCTAGAGTTTATCACGGATATATTTTATAACGCCATTTGGAAATCTTTTTAGAATCTTCTGATTCGAATTGTATATTAATTACAGTTCTATTTTTATAACGTTATATAGAATCAAAAAATCACCTGATTTTTTTCCGTGATTTGCATTTTTCGATGGACATGGACATATATATAAAGATGTCATGCCCAAACTATGGACATGGACATTGGACATTGACTGTCCTTGGACTGTCCATGTCCACCGATTTGCTGATGATATAGTGATGATTTTTATAGTAAATTTTCTGGATCTGCACGCTACGTAAGTTATATTAAATAATTATAAAAATTACGCCTTTAATTTCTCCTGTAAAATTTTCATTTTTTAAGTCCATAAAAGCAAAATGTTTTAAAAAAGGCGTCTTTATTACGATATAAAGGCGTCTTTTTTTAAACATTTTGCTTTTACATAACAGATAATGAAACCATTTTAAATATTGCGGGGAAATTAAAGACATAGTAATCTCGATATTTTATTTCTGTATTTAATATGTGCAAATCCAAAATTTTACTAATAAATATCTTAGTGATATCACTATATCATCTGTAATTAGACAGATGATGGACACCCATTGTTCAGGATATATACTCCATTAAAAATTGCTAACCAATGGAACCAATGGAGCCAATGGAGTTAGTTATTAATTATTAACAATACTATATTATAAGCTAGCTGGCCTCTATTGGTTCCATTCGCAAATTATTCTCAATGGAGCAATGAAATGATGTCAATGGAGTTGTTTACTGATAAATGTGCCAACCCTGCCATTATTTATGCTGACCATTTACCGTTGGGGGCAAATTTTATGCTCTTAAATATGTCATGAATATTCCACAGCCCCTAATGATATTTATGATGACGCAATGCCACGAAAATATCAAATATTCCCACGGGCATTACTTCATCAGTAAAAAGTTTGGTTAGAAATGTTATGGGTAGTGATGGGACCTCCGAGTTTTTTAGTTAATTAATAATAATAAAAAAAATTAATAATGCATTATTAATATTATTAATAGTTAATAACTCGTTAATAATTTTATTGAGTTAAATAAACTAAACTATTAACAGATTTAATAAATAAAAGTTTAGTCCGTAAATAGGAGGAATTATCTGAGTAATTATTTGAAAATAAAGGAATTATACATGTACCCATATCACGTGATATATATAATATAACTAATATTAGAATATCTGATATTAGTTTATTATTTTTTTATATATCATTTATGCACTAACCCTAATACTGATTTTGTATAAAACCTAAGCCCAACCAAAACCGATACTATATCATATCAACCCAACCAAATTCGATCCAAAACACCGATCCTGACCCTAACCTATCTTAAAGTCTATTTAAAAACCACTTATTAACTGATCGAATTAAAACGGTAAAAATAAAGCTTATAAATCAAGTGAATGATGAATACTTATTAACATTACATCATACTCTTCAGGTCATTTCATTCGCATTAAAAGCAACAAGTTACAAATCAAGAACTTAAACCAATAAAATGCCTTCAAATCTTTTCATTCAATTTATTTAGCATGAGTATAGAGGTTACTTATTGATATTGGAATTAAAAAAAGTAAGTCAAATTCATAGATCATGAACATAAATACATATTTACCATTATTTGATACCCTTCATTCACATTAATTAGTTCATTCAATACTCAAGCATAATAGAAGTTACTGCTAAAAACGATTGACCAAAACCATGTCTACAAACCTATCAAACAAAAATCTCATATTACAAGGCACCACCTACAAACCATAAAGGCTAACCTAAACTTTGACAACCCTTGTTCTGGGCAATAGCTTTGTCAGCCTTCTACAGCTTAGCTCGCTTAGGGGAGCTCTTCTCCATGACACGACAGGACATTGACAAGGTTCTCAGTCTTAGTGCATTAATATTTGAGACAGTCAGTTACTACACATATACCACTATCCAACTGGCATGCACCAAAAATCACATAATGGCCATATATACTATCAACCCAACATATGATGACCTATGCCCGATAGACGTACTAAAAACCTATATTGTGCAAAGGACAAACCTAATATTAATATACACAAAAAAACTTCTATTTACCAAGGCAGATAGTTTGTGGGCAACAAAATGGCATTTCATTAATAAACTCAAACAGCTATTGCTAGCAGAAAACATAGTGGGCCACAGTTTCAGGGCTGGAGGCACAGCTGAGCTTGTTATATATGGAGTCTAGCTTATATTAATCAAAAAAATTGGCAGATAGAGTTCAGATTCATTCTACAGATACATCCAGATCCACCCAGCCACAATAGCTACAATACTGATAAAAGCAAACTGCGATTAAGTTACTCTTATGATTTTTCTTCATTGGAGCCTTGGGCAACCCTATTGCAACTAAATAAAATAACATGCACATATGCTATATGCAAAAAAAAAATGCACATACATATACATACCTGAAATATATATACACATATATAAATAACATAGCAAAAAAAAAAAAAAAAAGTAGTACCCTTTTCAAATAAAGTCTGCATTACCAATGCAATAGCACATGTAACAAATGGGGGTGAGTCAGTAAAAAAGGAACAAATTTATCTAATAAATTTGTCCCTTTTCTACTGACCCACCCCCAAATGTTAACATAGGCAAACAAATCCTAACAAGCCACAAAACTAGTGATGGTTAGGTTGGTTTAGGTTCAGTTTTTGGTTTGGAACCTTTAGGTTCCATTTCAAAAATCTAAGAACCTGATTTTAGTAAGTTCCAAAAATTAGTTCCAAAACCTGGTTCTAAATCTGGTTCCTGAACCTGGTTCAAACCTAAGCACCTAAAATCTATTATAAATCTAAGAAACTAAGAACCTAAGAACCTACCATGAACCTAAAAACCTATTATGAACCTAAGAACCTAGGTTCCAAAATTGGAACCTGGTTTTTAAAAACCAGGTTTTAAAACCAGGTTCTTAGGTTCTGAACCTAGGAACTTTATCATCCCTACACAAAATACACATAACAATAAACTGCTAATCAAACATATACATAAACACTAAGTACTATAGAAAATAGCAGAATCTCAATACCTACTATATGTGTCCGAAATTAAGCTACCTTTTTTGGCCAAAAAATTATACGAAAATAGTAAAGTAGCTTATTTTCAAAATATTGAAATTTTTGAAAAAATTGAAAAATGTACTAATAAAAAGTTGTCCAGATGATACTGTTACAGTACCGGAAGCCTTCTTTAATTCCGATAGAGTAACAATCACACGGCTCCTGAGATCCCTTACTTTGGGCGTGAAGCGGTGTGCAAGAGGGAAGTATAGTTTCTTTTATGTCTGTAAGAAACTACACACTTCTCTGAGGCAGTTCGGTATGAAACAACAAGAGATAATACACAGTTTATTAATTTAACAAGAGGGCTATTCCAAGGTGTCTGTTCCTTAGAAATCCCAAGAGTTTATTAATAATAAGAGAGGAGGATAAATAATATAAAGGTAAAGATAAAATACAATGTCTGGATCTGTCTAAAACTAAGGGAAATAAGGTGGGTTTATATATCTATTGAGCTAAGTGTCGCTAAGCGTCGTTAAGCGTCACTAAGCGTCATTAAGCGTCACTAAGCGTCGTTAAGCGTCGCTAAGCATCATTAAGCGTCGCTAAGCGTCGTTAAGCATCGCTAAACGTCATTGAGTGTCATTGCACATCAATTTCGCATATCACTATTACTAAATACAGTTATTACAAAATTTCCTTATTAAGTTCTAATTTCAAACTAATTTCTACCAAAATTAAAACCTATTCTATAACATTTCTCTCCCCTTTAAGAACGAACTCCGTGAGTTCTGATTTGGGGAAGGACTTGAGAAAGTTCGGCATCAGTTAACCTCGTAATCATTGTATAAGTAATATAGGTTGTTCAAGAGATATTTTCTAAAAATCGATTAGAAAAAAGCAATTTCATCAATATGGCACACTTCCATGTGTCTCGGGCTCTTCTTTCTCCTTGAGTCTTCTCAATTATTGATTGAATATCTTCATGAGTATCAGGGTACTTGTCTATAAGGTTACCAAGATAATAATAAGCTTCGAGCAGCTTAGTCTGATCTTGTCTGTTTCTAGTTCGAGTTTTAATTCGTTTGAGAATTTTCTGCAATTTCTCTTGATATGTTATTCCAGTATATAGAGGAATAGATGTCTGAGTTAGAGGTCCACAAGGTTGAATAATATCTTGTATAATTTTGGTTAATTTCCCAGGTAATGGAGCAGGAGTGACTTTTTCTTGATTAGTAATTGGAACTGTTAATGCTTCTTCTTGTATGTCTTCTAGTTCCAAGTTCGGGTTTATTTCTTCTGTGTCATTCACTTCTGGTAAATTAATTTCTAATTGTTCTGTGTCTTCTAGAGTGTTCAAAAAATTATTTGAGTCTGGCTCAAGAAAAGAAGTAATTACATTAGTAAGGTCAATAGTCTGAGTGGTATCATTATTATCACATAACCATACACATTGTGATGTCATCCACAATGCATAATTTTGGGCGTCATTATCTTGTTTCCA